>SNQN01000463.1:19565-66647 GCA_008642245.1 Bassia scoparia
GGCCATTACTAATAACGTATCTTAGATTCCTATTAGTCCTTCTTATATGCTCACCTCCAATTATCAATTTATCATTGTTATTGTCAAATATAGATACTTCCTACTTTTCTCGTTTTTTTAGATGGACCAGTTTCTCTAAATTACTAAGAAATTTAACAAAAGTTGTCCCAACTTGCTTTTTTTCCCCTTTCAGAGACAGGGACCACAATAAATTTATCCTATATCTCTACTTTCTATTTTTTTTGGATCCACAATATCTTCTCTCCTACCTCTCTCATCTATAGGTCCCACATACTTTATAAAATACCCACTACTCACTACATATCAATTCAACCAAATTTTGCCTCAAAAACACCACAAAAAAAATAAAGTTGGTCCAATCTTAATAAAAAAACTGGAGGTAGTATCATATATATATACGAACAAAGGATCATGTGCAAAACCAATTGATGAGTGAAAACTAAAAACACATTTCATCTTTTAGAAAATTAAATCACATCCATTAAACTAATTGTGGTCATAAACCATATAACTCAAGCACCACCGATCGCCCACCGTAAGCAACACATCAGGTCCCCATGTCAAGCATGCCTAGACGTCAACGCTGCCACGTCAGCACTGACATGACGTGGCATGTCGACGTGGCTTGGTGGTGATACGTGGCGACTTAACGTGGCATGTCACGTCAGAGCCACGTCAACCCACCAATGCCACATCAAGCATCACGTCAGTGCTGAACTGGTGCGTCGTGGCGTGGCAAATGCCGATCGGGGTCTGGTGTCTGATGTGGGCGACTTACGTGGATTGCCGCGGTCAACGGCCACATCAGCCTCAATCAATATGCCAACGTTAGCCCCACCATATATATTTTGTAATATGTATATGTATCAAATATGTATTAGTATATATATATATATATTACTATATATAATAGATAACACACCATCTCTACTCTTCCATCATCACCTTTTGTTCTTGAACCACATACCTAGTTCATATACTGGAGCCACCCACTACACACCACACACCATGCCCCAACCCCACCACATACACACCGAACACCAAAAGTTTTTAGCTAGAAACAAAAGTTTTAATTGAAAGGCATTGTAAGTGTTTAATGATCTTGTGCATGCTAAAAACTGTATCAAAACATATGGCCATATAAAACAGAAGTAACTTGAACATTTTAATTCTTCATTTTGTTTCCCCACAATCACATTCGTATCAACTGGGTTTTTTCTATTTTTGGTTAAACCTTTCAATATCAAAATCTGACCTGACAATTATGAAAACATTTATTTTTACGTTTGACAATTACTTTGAAAATATCAATAAACATCATGAGAGAACAATAAGAAAACCTGTGACACTGTAAAGAAAAATAGGTTGATTGAAACATTGAAAAATTGGAGGACACTGAACATGTTTCCCAAGAAGAACCATGGGAAAAGGATCAAATACGGTTACCTGAGGAAGTAAGCATAAGCAATAGCCACTAAAGGGGCTTTCAACAACCACATGTATCTTCCCAGTTCTTAAGAAGCTGCCATAGATCAACAGATTGAAACCAACTGTTAAATACCACAGTCATTAGCACTGACTATTTTACATGCACACACCCCAACCAAGAGATTTTTATTCACATGTATGCATCATCTTCAAACAGAAAAAAAGGCAACTTCATTAATTCAAAACAAATTAATGTAGAGGTTAGGGACTTGGAAAGAACAAATGAACACGTTGACAAAAGGATATGGGGAGGCAGTGATGAAAATGGTGCTTGAAGGTTAGGAAGCGGATCCTCTCAACATTTAAATGAATAACATCCCGGTTTTGAATGTGACGGGGACTAAACACCTGAGATACGCAGAAAAGTGAGACAACATGATTGCCTCTCACAACATTAAGTTGTTTAGCCTCCAGCCAAAGAGACAAAGGTTAAAGCTCAGAACCTTGAAATTTTACTTGAATGTCTGCCCAAATAATTGCTCCTTTTCCAACACAATCACAGTAAGAGATGTAGAATTCTGCTTACAAGGAAGCCTTCCTCTCTCCTTGTCATTAATTCTTCATAGTACTGATGAGGCTGCAACTATAAATACGGTAATTATCCCTAACGACCAGAAAGTCTTGTCCCTGTATGACGCTTTATTTATGGTGATTGTGAAAGCCTGGGTAAGCTCTCTGGAATATACCTCAAAACCATTGGCTGGCAAGCAGAATCCAACCTTGGTGGTATAGAGTGGCAAGAGGGTTCAAGCTTGGTTAAAGGCAAGGCAATTTCATGAATGAAAGCCTGATCTCAGTTAACGCATATAATAGAGTGGGATTCAAAGAAGAGATTATATTACCTAATCGTTTCCCGCCTTCTTCCTCCATTTTGGTTTATGCTTGTTTGAGAAACTCCCCAAATTTGCTTAATGAAACAATGCGCCCCCACTAGCGTGATTGAATCAAAAGAGGGCTGAGACAGGGAGCCCCTATCCCCTTCTTCACTCTTTGCATGGAATATTGTTCTAGCATTTTCTGCAAAGGGTTGGAAAGTTGCTGTTTTTTAAACTTTTCAACCCCGGATGTGGTCCATGAGACCTAATCAAGCTTGCTTTTAATCTGATTCGACAATTATGACAAGTTTTCAAAAGGGTGATTTTCAATCAGTTTACATGATACTCGAGGCATAACCAACAGTTTTTCTAATATCTGAGATGTCGAAATTCTATAATCCTCTGGTATGAACAGCAAGTGAACTAGGGTTTTATCCTTTAAAATACGTGAGGGTTCCAATCAATCAACAAAAAAATTGAGAAGCTGCAGGCTTGTGAAATTATTGCTGAGAAACTGTGCTCCATAGTTATAAACTTGGTTCGTATGATAGATAACCTGTCTTATGCCGCGTAGGACTTCAACTAGTCAATGTCTTTCAACTACTATTTTGCACTAATTGAATCGTGATTTTCATCTTCTGCTCCTGTGCTTCTTGCAGAGTTTTCAAAGGGTGATTTTCATTCGTTTAACATGATAATCTGGAGGCATCTTATAGTTTATAATGTTGGAATCATGAAAAATTTCTACCTCTGGTATGGAGGCAGCCATAGTGAAGTAAGGGTTTTAATCTCTTTTAAAATAAGTGAGGGTTCCAGTTAATCACAAAAATTGAGAGCTGCACAGGCCGTTAAATTGATTGGCTGAGAAAATGTGCTCCATAGTTAAAAAACTGGTCTAAGTACACAACCTGTTCTTATGCAGTAGGCTTCAACAAGTCAATTCTTTTCACTTATCTATTTGCACTTATTGAAGCTCAATTTTCATTAATTCTCCTTTCTCAATCTCATAAAATCAGTAGTTCTTTTTAATCTGAATGGGCAATATATGTCTAATATAGGCCTGGTGGCTGATAGCTTGGGGGATGATCTATGCCTCCCTTGATTCTATGGAGGCCTAAATATCAGAGATGTGGTTTGTGGAACAAAAGTGGGCTATGGCCTATAGTAAAATATGTGCCCACCAGAGCCACAAGAGAATATAAAAGTAATTTATGGGTCAAAAAATATGGTCCACTCAGGTAAATCTAAAAACAGGCAAACAGTGGGTGAACTACAAAAGCCCTCCACAGGCTTCTAGCTCGATATGGAAGATGTAATATGCAAAAGTTAAACGATGAGTTTTTCATTAAATGTCAGTATAATAACATTCAAGCAATGCATAAAGAAATTAGAACCCCTAAGAGAATGAGCCCTCGATCATAAAAGGTGGAAGGAGATAAATCTAGTGTGGATGACTTCAAGGAATAATCACTTTTGGTTCATGTTAAAGCATACCCCATTTATAGACTAGACTATGCAATTAATTCGATTGATTTCACAAACACTTCAAACCACAATGAAAATTTTGAAACTGCCAAATATTTTGCACCCTCAGCTACAAACATAAAATTTGTTTGATAATATAGTTAAGATCATAAAGCCAAAAAAATATATAATTTCAAAACCAGAAATTTCAATACACACACTTCGTCGATTTCATGTTTATGGCCACTCCAAAGACATTATGGATTCTTGCTACCCACAACCCACCTATTCGTGCAACCACAACCAAAGTTGAAATTTAACGGTCCCCATAATTATACAAAAAGCGGCAAAGCACAAAGGTATAATATTTACATTTTTTCAAAGTATTTAAACAACCGAGTAGCAGGGGGATTGTGCTTTTTCTTTTGTTTAAGTAGAAATAATAATACCAAAAGGGGATTGTGCTGCCTAGCAATAAGAAGTGGATTCTGAAAGCAGATGTTAAAATAAACATAATAATAATAAAGCTCCACCCAGCAAGCGAATAAAAGACAAATCAACATATAGTTTAGATGAATTCAATTGTAAACTATCAGTTGAGTTGCAAAGCCAGAGAAGAAAAAGATTCAAATACCTGCAATCGTAAATTATGCAAAAGTTTGGAGTTTCCAGCAACTATCAACTTGTCGAGCTGGACCAAAAAATTTAACGTTGATTATCGTTCCTTCCACCAGAGGACTGTAATGAACAGTACCGGCATGCTGTATGTCTTTGTAAAAACAAATGAAGTTAATTGGCGCAGGACAAAAGTTCATACATCAAGATTGACGTTACAAATATTTTAACCTGAGCTAATAAGCACAAACTAATGATTGCCGTTGGAGAATGGCACCAGATGGGCTTAAAGCATGAACAAGTCTTTCCCAGGCACTGTTGACAAGAGATTGCTTTCAGATAGCTCCCGAAAGTTCCGATAACTCAATGATGTGAGTAAAATTACGAGTTTATAAGCTGAAAATAAGCACAATTCTCATTCAAGTAAATACATTTACAAATGGCCACGACTCATATTCATATCATAATAAGAATCAATTATGAACTAATTGAAGAGCCATCAAATAACAACTTATACAACATATCGAGAAATAATTTACAGCTCCTCTAGCCATAAAGAAGTCCCATTTAACTCAAACAGACGCATTGTGACACAAGAAAGTGGAGTTAATTGCCAATTGTATCTTTTTAAACTGATAACCAATTTTTACATATTTGTACATCAAAATACAATAGACCAAAAAACAGAAATGTAAGAAGGACAAATTCCTTTTAAAATCATCAAGCCATAGGCTCAAAAACCTGCTTTTGTCCCACATGAATACTTATGTACTTCTTAATATGGGGATGCTTCAACTCACTATCAGCTTGGCTACCGAATATAATCCTACATATCTTAAGTGACTTTCCAGAATGTTCATTGTAGTTTCAATATCAAATAAATGACCGAAACCCTAGGAAGCACGGAATACCCGCCAAGGTAGCGTGTCTCGTGTCGGACGACGTGTCGGAAACAACACTCTTAGGACACGCGTAAATCTGTGTCCAACAACAAAAAAGACGTATCCAACTTTTTATTATATTTTAGGACAAACGGGCATGGATAAGGAACATGATGGACACGTGTCTGACAACACATTTCTGAGAATAGACTAGTCTTGTCATATTCTAATCAAAACCCTAACATACCTATTTATAGTCAATTTCTCCTCCCACAAACCAAAAAATGAACCCAAACCAAATTGATTTCCTCTTCTCTCTCCCTTAATTAGGTCGCTCCTAAAACTCTCTTTTCCTCTCATTATTTATTCGGCTCTTCCAATGTCGTTGACAGATGATTTACTTCACTTATTGTGTTTGGTTTATTAGATTTATTTGATTTTTGTTTCCACTTAAAATTCAAACATTTTTAATCGCATACATCTAACTTATGTTCAATTTTATATGAGAGTGATTAATTGTTATAGTGTTGGTTTACCTATATTAAATACAAGTTTGTAAAAATTACTTTGATTTGATATGTTTAATTATATTACAATTCCTGTGTCCACGTGTCCCGATTTTTAAGGTTGACGTTTTTCCCGTACCCGTGTCGTTCCGTGGTCCGTGTCCGTAACCGTATCCGTTTTTGGTGCATACTAAGTCGAAAACAACGTTAGCTATCATCGCGAGTTTAGCCATAGTGAGTGTGAGTAACCTTCCAAAAATTGGGTGGATTAATATGAGATGCAAAGCAACCCAAGCATAATTATCTCAGTGCATGAAAAAAAAAATCAATAATAAAATATAATTTTAGCCATGGAATTTAAATAACGTGTGGATGTCTCAAATCCACAACGTGCATAATGTAGATCAACTTAATATTTTTCTTTGAATGCATTCCCCATAAACCATGTGGCATTCAATTATAATAGCAATACTAAGGAAATCCACGATGGTTTGCTGGAATGACTAGCTTGCAATTATGCAAAATTGCCAATGCAAAATGCAAACTACAAAGCTCAACCATTGTGGAGACAAAAGAGCTTGTCAGCTTGGGAACCTTGTAGTTTTGTTTGAGCTACAAGGTTTTTGGTCCACATGTTTATTTTTTCACACTTTTTTCTTTGCTCCCTGTCATCAAATAAAAAAGTAAATTCACATGTAAAATCCGTTTTAGGTTTTATAGCTTGTTTATTGTGGTGTTTGTAGTTTGAAAGTGTTATATGCCTAGAAATGTGATTAGCAAACAAGCTTACGAGGCTGTAGCTTACCATTGTGAAATGGCTTTAAGCACAGAAAAAAACCTGGTTCTTGCTGTTTAAGTTAAGACATTAAAATAATGATAAATTAAGCTGGATGCTGGCCAACTTTGAGAGTATATAAGGATATATAGATGCATATTCTATGTTATATTTTCATAGAGATACAAACCTGCACCATAATAGAACGCAAAAATCAGATCAGGTTCCTCTGAAGAATAGAGAAAGTTCACGCATACAGCTGTTTGAGCACCAGGAAGTAACGCAAGACGGCGAAATTATCAAATGCACCTCGTCTGAGATAAACCAAATTAATACAATTTAATGTAGTCTAGAGAGGAAGAAGGAATGAATGCAATATAGAAAGGAGCCAAAGCATGACGGAATATTTGAAGTAAAGTCCAAAAGACCAATGAGCAACTATAAATGATAGCACAACTCGATCACTTTTCTAGAAGGAATTGTTCTTTCTGAAAACTTCTGGAGCAAGTAAAACCAAGAAGTTCACCGGAAAGTGTACTGTGTCTTTGGCTATATCAGCATGCAACCTCAGCCACCAAGACACTACCATAATTATACATGAAAAGCTCAGATTTCTGTCACCAAAGATGTTAAGCATCACTCAAAGAACTTGAGAAAGTATTAAATGCAATCAGATGTACCATTCACAAACAACAATACATACTTGATGCTTTAAAGAAGCATTCACCCAAAATGGGTTTAGAGGAGATTTGGATTTGAATGTAATTCTTACACCTACATCAAGGTGCTACATTGGTCTGATGAGGCCAAAATATTTTTATTATTAAATCAAGACTAAAGTCAAATTACTATGGTCTAAAAGATAGTAAAGAAATAAGTACAAACCAATCGTAAGAAAAACTACAAAAGCACTAAGCTGTAACTATTTCCACATCTTCAACAACTGATAAAGAAGTCAAAAACATTTTATTGTCCTACAACCACTTCATTCAAACCTTCAAAAAAGCAGACAACGCACAAATAAGAACAACCCATCACATCCACCTCGGACTCAGTATGGAACCACAAATCGGAATAAAACTCATGAAATGTATTCATATTTTATTTTAGTTAACAACATCTTGGGCCAAGAAACAGTTAACGATTACAGAAAAATTAAGCACCCATCAGCACCAAGCTTAGTCTAAACCTGCCTGTTAATGAGCTAGAGCTCTGCTGAGCTCTGCTCCGAAGATAGCTCGAGCCGAGCCTCAATCTATGCTCGAGCTCGAAAGCTTTGCAAACAGGTCGAAATATTATTTTATTTTATTAGCTAAATAATTATAAATTAGTAGTATATTATTGTTAAAGTTAACAAAAAAAATAGAAAATCCCATAGGCTTATTTAACTATTATTATGTTATTAAAAATCAGTTATATTACTATAGTTTCCGAAACTCCACTATAGCTTTAAGGTCTTTTGAAACTTGACCTTTTCATGGCTCCAAAAAAGCTCGAGGTCGGCTCGAGCTCGAAAGCGATATCGGCTTAAGGTATGTGAGACTCTAACTCGTATATATTAGGAAATTTTGAACATGAACAACCTACATTTAGCAATTTTGTAAAAAACTAACCTTGTTTTTCATTTTCTTGTTGAAAATACTACCTACATTACCACTCTTTCAATCTTGACCACTACCGTTCCCATAATTTTTAGGTCTTGAACCGCCTTTTTCCAGCGTTGACCTAAATTTTCCGACGAGACTCCATTTTCAACTGTTGATCTTCATTTTTCCAAGAAGTTTTCGAGGTCACTTTTTGTCCTTAAATGTTCGAATATTTGAGGACGAAAAATCGAAAGAATGATCAAATCAATCTCGACCGACCAACGATACCATGGTTCGTGGTACGGAGGTCCGAATGCGACTCATATCGTTCAGTTACCAGATTCGGGTGCATTCGCAATATCAGATCGCTGCTTGAGCGATCTAGTTCGGTGATACTAGCAACTTGTTTTATCTTACCATCTGAAGTTGACTTTTCTCTGGTTAAAGAAGAAACCATTGAAGTCGTGAAATGGTTAGGATAACAAGAAAAAGGAAGCAAGAGATAAAGAAATAGAAAGATAAAAAGGAGGAAAACAAAGCTCATTCATCCTCTTTTATTTACAAAAACAAAACCCCCCCATCCCACCTGTCTCTACTCCCTATTGACCCTTTTTTAAACTATTGGACTGTGAACTAATCAGCAACTGACTTTCCTCACTTTAACATTAATGTAAATACTTTAATTTTTTCCAGTCAAGTTTACTTTCTCATGCTCTATTTTTTACAGTACTTGTTTAATTTTTTGCCCATTTACAGAGTCACCATTGTACCTTCCTCTCTTTGTGTTTCCAAAATACAAGTTTTTTTTATTTTTTAAATACTTTTTACCAAATAGTACAACCATAAATATTGTTAATACTCCATAAATAAATAAATATATATATATATATATATATATATATATATATAATATAAATATATATATATTCACTAAGGGTAGCGTAACCGCGTACCCGAATTATTCCCGTATCGAATCGACTTCCCGTACCATGTAACATTCAACCTGACGGTAATGAGGTCGCCACTCGAGTTAGCGTGCTTCAAATAGCATTTCTGAAAAAAATGTCTTAACGTTTGTTCGGGGTCACTTTTGCCTTTTATGATCGGATTGAATGTCGGTAATTCCGAAAAAAACAATGATGCAATTAACTCTCGATCGACGCGAACGAGGTCCGCCTCGATTTGCGTGCCTTCGAAATGAGTTCGGGAAAAAATACCTAACATAACGTTTTGCGAGTCATTTTCTCCATTATGATCGGAATTTGAGGAGAATTCAAAAATGGATCGGAATCAAATATCGACCAGACGAATACGAGGTCGCCTCCGATTTGCATGCCTTCAAAATGATTCCGGAAAATAATTTTAGGTATCTTTTTTTCACTTATGATCGAATTTGAGGTCGAAATTTGAAAAAAAAAAAATGTATCGTAATTAATCTAAGCTCGGATTGTAGATGAGCCCTCTGATTGTGTGCTGCCTTGAAAAATGATTGTAGGGTTAAGGGAAAAAAAAAAAAGGTTAGTGGCCAACAATTCGAAAAGCTGCTAATGGTAGGTAGTATTGTGACAAAGACAATCGAAAACAAGGTAGTTTTGTACAAAATTCGTCGAAATGTAGGTAGTCTATGTACAATTTTTCCTATATAATTCTCATCAGCTACCCACTTCATCATATAACAATGACAAAGTTTTAACACTTTTTTTAAGGAATTGTTCCCAACGATTTCATTTTATATAAATAAAAGGTCTACTAGTAATGTATCTATAAAATTCTGATGCGTCCATGTTTAAAAGGAAAATTGGAGAAAACAACACGAGGTATATGCACTAAAATAAATCACAAAACAAATAAGGTGTAGTGCACACAACGAACTTTAATGAACATGGGATGCATGAACAAAAATATTGGCACATAAGAGGATTTGTGCACCAATGATATAAAGAAGTTTGTGTTATTTACCATTCCAAAATTATAGTTTATGTTGATTCATGCACACCCGAAGACAATAGTTTTGTGTTGTGCAGTCGAAACCAAGTTATTAGCATTTGATCCAGTTATGTTATATGGCATCTATATTTTACTATAAGACGCGGATCACCGTGGGGATGACATTGTCACTACTGTGATTCGTTGGTCCTTAGCATAATATATATGTATAATTGATATATATAATATATACCATTTACTATATGGATATTATTGATTTATACATTTAAAAATAAGGGATTTTTTTTATGTTATGTTAAAAGTAGGAAAGATATAATATATATATGATAAGAAAGTTATGAGATTATATCAATTAATAATATATTTCCAAAATATATATATTATAAGCTAATGGTAGAATCAAGAGTGATAGAATATTAAAATTAAATCAAACTTATTATAGTACTATTGTAATATGCCTTGCCAATATTCAATTAAAATTAATGTATTTCATATTTTAAGTTTATTAATAGTCTTATACTTCACATTACTCCTGTGTGTTAGGAGACGTTGATTAGGCATCTCCTTTCATTTATCCATTTCCTTTCACCGTCATTTCTAATCAGCATTAAAGGTCTAATTAGGTTTAAGTTAAACGAGGTCAGTAAATCTTGACAAATACATATGATATTGTTACAATTGCATCCGTAAGGTGTCGTTTACAATATAAATGCAAGCCAAAAAGGAAGAGGTGTCACAGTAAAGGTACTACAAGAAAATATTATTTTTGGTCTAATTCTGTTTGGACGGTTTATGAGTTGTTCTGGCTCGATATCACACAGCTCATAGAGATGACAAAGTTTATATTCTTCTACGTTTAAGTTTTTAATTCTGGGGAACCAATGGACAAGTGTTAGGCTCAAGATTGACCAGATCAAAGTCTTACTTTTTACCTTCTTCAACGAATGCATTTAATTAAATTGGTTGTAATTAGTGAATATATGTATTAATGTGTTGTAGAGTATTGATAAATGTATTATTCATTAATATAAAACTATCAAATGTATGTTAATTTTATAATCCTATAATAATTTTTCTATATTTATATTTTTTCATCTATTATTATCACCTATACTTTAATCCACCTTTTAATTCCATGCTAAATTGAACCTTTAATTGATTTCTTCCATCATATCTATTATAATATATTTCTACACTATAAAACAAGAAGCAGATCACACGAGTGATTACCATGTCATTCCTTGATTCGCCTATCTTGAATAGAATTATAACTAATATATACAATTTAATTGAGAAATATTAAATGAAAGATAGTCATGGATTATAAAATCATTACAATATTAATTTGGCGAATAAATTAAAACTTCATTGTGATTCGGTTTGGTGAATGAATGACTTTAATTTGGCTAGGAAGATGACGAAACTATCTCCCCATGATAACAACTTCTTAAATCAGTTTAATGATGAAGCATTGAGCTTCATCAGCACTAAATATTTCGAAGAAATTCCCATAAAATATTAATATCATTGCTTCTAGAATAGGTAGTAGAATTAGAAAAGTACATTGTCTATCTTTCATTATAATATTATAATATCAAAGTATAAACGAATCATTTTTTAATACTAATAACACGAGCTTTCGTTATATTAAAGTTGAGATGATCCAAATCTAGTATGTGTATACAAGATGCGATAATATTCATCCATCAAAAATACAGTAATATCAACAATAAGGTCTAATCAAATATTATACTCCATCAGACTATATAATCATTTGATTTGCACCACGTGGTTTAAATAGTTTGACTGAAGTTATGGAAAAAATAATCATCAATATTTTTGGGATAAAAATAGTTATTGTTTACGTGCGAACAATCTTATAATGATTTCAACTTTTTAATCATTCTTCCTTATTTTAAGTTTTGGCAACTTTTTTTTAAGACGATATTTTGGCAACGCAAACACCAATTAATAATTGTATGTAGTGATATTACGTAAGACATGTAAATGTAACTTTATTGATAAGGTTCATGCATTAACTTATTGACGAGAATAAAGAAACAGTTAATCAAACCAGCAAAGAAAGATACATTAATAATTGTTGTAATTTATGGGAAGTATATTTTTTATGAAGTATGTATCTAAATGGATTTTTGTTATTAACTCATTGATTTTTAATTTAGATTTTTTTTAAAAAACACTATAACATTATTGTATCGGGGTTTATAACTATTAATGGTCAGCTTAATGAATTGTAGGATTTCGTTCATCATTGTGTAAGTCAATTATGTCTAGATACTATTTAAAGTGTTACTTATAATTAAAATTAAGATCACGAATACCATTGCATTGAATATAAGTGCAAACTAATATTATGCAGGACTTTATAACGGCATACACACGGGGTATTAAACTAGTTTAACCCCTTTTATAAAAAAATATACATCATGAAAACATTTAATATAAAAGCAGAAACACTTTGACCTACCACTTCTAGTCCTATGAATACCGATTATTGGTAAGTTTATGGTAAATGAAATTAATTTGTTAGGTAAACTCAAATATCATAAATGTAATGATGGCGATAAATGAATTTTGTTCCTCCCATACCCAACTCTCGCTCATTCCTCTCTTATTTAGAGACCAAAGTCGTCTTTTAAGAGGACTTTCATGTTAATTGAGAGAAACCATCATAATGTTTATGCTTTGGACTTTTGACGGCTTCTTAAGAGTCTTTAGTCATATGCAATGGTTTGATAGAGTGGCAAGAAAAAGGTAGATTAGAGAAAAACAGTAAATTCTTAATGGAAAACACAATATGCACACATCAAAGAAGCAGATGACACATGACAAGTGGCTATTCAAGTAAGTAACAGTTAACTTGCCATATTTTAATAGGAAATAACATTGAACGAATATTCTCTTTAAGAGAAATGTAACCCAAGAGTCTGAAGGCTGAATATTCATACTTTAGTTGCACTTAAAATGTTAATACTAAACCAATTTGTAACATTCATTATTATGGCCCACCATTGATGTAAAAATAAGATAGAAGAAAACAAAGAACATCAAGAGAAATAAAATTCAAGTTGGACTAATCATTTCCAAGTCTTAACTTGAGTGACTCAAGGTAAGCATCTTGGTTAAGGATCTTGGAAATGGTAATGTACTAAAAAGACGACATCGCCAAGACATTCTAAGAATGGGGGGCATACATAAAGATGATTGCTTTAGAGTCACTTGGGGATAAACTTTCCAACTACTTAAAGCAAATGCAAATGCAAAAAGTTGAAACTACAATAAATATGGATAATTTAAATTATGTGTGCCCGTATTGGTCATAATCAAGTGTATCCATTCATACAAAAGCACATTATTCATACCTTTTATTCCCTTGATAGTACGCGAAAAATAAAAGAGGAATGGAACAAAATTGACCATAATCATCGGAAGACATCAGGAGAGAGAGCCGTTTGAGAGTGTTGCGACACATCATCCACATAAGCAGATATAGAACATTGTACATTTGATAAATATTAGGTTAAGCAGTACATAATGATACCAATAACAAGAAGGCCAACTATCGTACACCGTAAAACCTGCTAAAAGTCAAAAATCGTGTAGTTTCCATCAGCAATACGATCATTTTATGAGGGAACAAAAATATAAGTCTAGCTAAATGCCAGTAGATTTAGAGCAAAGGCCCAATAAAATGTCAGATTAAGGGCACAATGGAATTAGCACATCAACAATAAAAGTCTCATTAAATCTAACACTGACCAAAAAGCTACAATCAACAACGAATGATTTTGAAAGGGAAAGGTGAAAGGAGTAAACATAAGCAAGCTTAACATGTACTAAAGAACATTAACTAAGACACGGAATAACTATTCCACGGATCATATATTCAAAGCAGATGGCATAGAAGAGAAACAGGCCAGCATTTAGGCGATAATTTAAATTTGACAGAAATGTTAAACACTAAATCTTAACTAACAACCTCACACAATAGAGAACCCAAACAGAAAATATACTAGCAAGTATAAAGAAATGTGAAAAATAAGATAAAAATAAAATGCTCGCTTTTTTGATGATATTACTCTTTTTTACACCCAAGTCACTTGAAGGTCAGGAGAGATGGTAGAGGTTGTGATAGGAAACCGCGAAGTGATTTGGAGAAAAGATAGAGAACTTGTTAAAAAAATATAAAATAAAAAATAAAATAAAAAATGTGTTAAAATCTAATTTCAAACTTTCTCTTATAAAGGAAGTGTCGCATCTAATAAAAAATAACGAAGATAAGTAACTTTTACTCCTTAATAAGTCACTTAATAACAATCAAGTTAACATCCGTTAAAAAATTAAGGGTAAAGATTGTCTATAAAAGAACAGGTTAAGATAAAAGCCATTTTTCTTCACGAAAACTTAAAACGGTAAACACGCACCGTAACAAGCACCTTTGTTATTAAAAGTGCACCACCACTTAAGGCATTGTTTAAAATTCCGTTAATTTCCGTTAAGGGGTTTACATGACACAAGGTCGTATTAAAAAAAAAAAAAAAAAAAAAAAAAAAAAAAGTAACAACACGCTAGTAAGAATTGTATTCTCGAATAACACCAAACTAAAAAGAGTACTGGAAAAGAAATCTGTGGATGATTTCCGGAATACGCCTTTTTGATCATGTGCCGACCTACTTTAGGAATAATGCT
Organism: Bassia scoparia; assembly: GCA_008642245.1. Lineage (NCBI taxonomy): Eukaryota > Viridiplantae > Streptophyta > Magnoliopsida > Caryophyllales > Amaranthaceae > Bassia > Bassia scoparia. The sequence continues at coordinate 34,374 of SNQN01000463.1, forward strand.
TAATTAATTGTTGACCACCATTAAAGGAAATTTTAACCCATTCTGCCATTAAGTGGTGGTGCTTTTAAAAAATCTATTAGAGGATTATTTCTATAAATTTTAAAACACAACTTCTTAGCGTATGTATTGAAGGCAAAAATCCCATTATTAGGTGGCTTTGCAATATTTTTTTTACTCAACTATATTGGATTTTTAATGTGTGTTAGCAGTGATATTATGTTTGGGAGGAAAATACTATGACACAAGTAGAAGCAATATATTATGACATATATAGTGCGGTTAAACAAGAATAAAAGATTGGAGATGTATGAAAAGGGGAAAAACGCTAATGAGATAAATGGGGAAATAAGGGAAGGTGGTTAAAAAGTAAAATAAATTGAGAGAGAAGTACATAAATAGAATTAAAGAACACAATGCAAAAAACTAAAAATCAACCTAAATGTGAAAGAATTGCAACCCCGCATTAAAATCGAGCAAGGGAGATATGAATTCTTCTACAATTTTTTGAAAAAAAATACACCGCTTCATGAAATGAATCCCATACTATCTGGGCTATAGCCAGTATCACATAACACCATAACTTTTTTTTTTTTTTTTTTGTTTGATGCAAACATAACACTAACAATATCAATAGTACATAGGTTGAAGCTGATGTGTTTGAAACCTATGAGTGGTTAAGTGCTTGTATGTACGTATAACGATATCTTAAAATACGATACTCGTTTGCTTTAACATCCTGGCACATTTCATTCGGAAAGGAAGTAGTTTGTGCATAGCAGACGATGCCAAGCCAGTCAGAGTTACCAAAAATATATATTTTTTTTTTTTTACAAGGTATCACGAGTAGACACAGATCCTATCTAGGATTCTCAGAAAACTGTGCCGTGGGGGGCGGGGAATACCCCAGCATAACGCTGGGGTGAGAGTGGATCCTAGTCTGGCCAAGGAAAGGTGTGCTTACCACAAAGCGACACCTTTTTCACATCAGTACAATACAAAATGCATATTAGCTTACTATCAAAGTAAAACAGCTTGTACTCCCCCGTTAGTTACTGAAAGACAATGTGAATAATTTTAACCTCTATAAATAGTCAATTGTTCAAGTAAAACGTAACGGGAGGGTATTCCTCTCCTTTTTAGATACTCGCACCATTCCTTTTGGAAGTTGCAATGTATGTGCACCTTACTCAATGGGTCCCAGAACCTAAAAATAATAAAATATGTGAATATTTTTAATTGCATTGACTATCCTTATGTCTATCCATACATATATTATTATATAGCCATTTTGAGGGATCAAAAACATTCTTTCCGTCTGTTCTTAATTCTTGTGCACCTCTTCAATGTGTGATATTAAAAAAGTAACAGAAGTAAAAATTGGAGCTTAGTACCTCTAGATAATTTTAAAATGTTGGACATTTAGTTGCAATAGCAGGATCTTAAAATTACTTAGCAAAAATTGATAGGCAATAATACTGAAAGGCATGACAAATTATACTCTAAAATTTAAGAACTTAAAACAATATAAAAATAATAAATTAAGACGCTGTAAAAATACAATTAAAGATGAAACTCTAATCAGAAAGTATTTATCTGATATAAACAATCTTGAGTGCAATGCAATTACATTTTCCCCAATAGATTACCAGGATACCAAGATAATGAAATCCGGTAAAAAGGTAGGTACTGCTAATCCAACATCATGTTTTGAATCTAAGAATCGGGCTTGGCTCATGCTTATGACAATTGTATGAAATCAGAAAAGGGCCATTTACTATAGTGGTTCTAAATGAGGAATTTCGTGAAGGTAATCCACCACGAGTTGTCTAAAAGAAGCTGAAATCTAGTGTAGTGCTTTCAATACGGGTGGCCTCCAAAGTCACTAAGATAAATGATGAAAAAGAAAAGCCACAAAACAGAAAATATTTAGATCATAACGATCAATTTAAACTTCTAAAGAAGATCCACCTGATAATTTACACTAGCATAGATCAGTACTAGCTCATCGTTTTTATAGTTAACAACAGTACTTTATACAGAAGATTGGATTTATGACTTTTTTTTAAAAATAAAAATAAAAAAACGTAGAACAAATATTGAGAGCAAGATATTCTTCTTAGTTTTGGATGATATTTATTGTGAAGAAAAGAAAATATATGATGAAGTTTCCTTCATTCCTAATTTTCAAATTTGGGGGGACGTACAAAACACCCTGTAAACAGACTTCTGGATTCAACACTTAGTCTGCACACTGCTTAAATGAAATGTCTAGAAAAAAAATCTAAAAATGCAAAATCCACGGTCTGTTTAACTTTTCTTTTACAAGGGGCTTTTGGCTTCTCTGTTACAGACACAATCAATAGATTTTTTCTTTGGACATGACAACAGTGGATGATTGATATGTAGAAGAGATTTTTGGTGATGCTGAGCAAATTGCAAATATAAATATCTTGTTCATGACCCAACCACCTAAGGATAAGGCTTGTCTGTTTCATAAAATCAATATTACTTTGTGCGAATCAGAAGACGAAACAGCAAAAAAAGACGACTTAATCAAGTTAGTCCCAGATAATTAAGGCGTGTCCAGACTGAACCATTTCACTCTCCCATTTGAAGCTTAAAAGGTGGTCGCAAGATATCTGGTATAAAAAATGGCATCATCTCAATTTTCCTTCCAATGTCAAAGGCTTATAAAGGTAAGATCAAGAGCAGTTACTTCCTCAGCCCTCACAATATCACAAAGGTAGATAACATTGGTCCTTCCCTTTCAATGTTGAAACTCGTCTAAATTTAATACAAGCTCGTTCAAGATCTTAATATTCTAGTTATTACTATATAAAAAGAACAGTACTCTTGGAACAGCAAAGAATTGCTCCAAACATAAATCCTTCCACCTGGAGCCTCTTAAATGGAGCGAAGTCTTCTATTGTTCCTTTGCAAACCTGACAACTAAGATCATCTGCTATTACTTCATGTAAATTGATCAAGTAGATTGAGACATAAAACACTGAAACAAAGCTTACCAACTCTAATTTGCTCTCTTGTCCGGGAGATACAGGGCAATATAAGACCCAAAATATCAGCATAAATACGGACGAGAAGCTGATCCCCACCTTAGTTGAAAACCATTTATCCTGCAAGTCATAAAATGACATTCAAATTGGTTAAATATGTGTGTCTGTATATATATTATATAGATCAGGATCCAGTTGAAAACACATGTATATATGAAACGGAAAACCGAGATAAATGGATAACATTTTAACAATTTAAGGGATACAATTAGAAGTGTAAAGGCGTAACAAGACTTTCCAGCTTAAGGACTGTTGATGAACAATACACGCGACCCCTTTAAACCTTTCAAATGTATCCCAGAATGAATTACAAGTAACTAGTTAAATGTGATTATCCAACTTGAATATGCCTATCGTCAAGTAAAAGTTTTAGTTTAACCTCAATGATATATATAATAATATATGTATATATATAATTATATGTAAATGTATCATCAGGATCCAGTGAAACATGTTAATGAAAACGTGAAACCAAAATAAGTTGGGCCTCGATTTTACATTAATGGTACATAAGCAGTAAAGGCGTACACAGACTCAGTACTATGAATGAACAGTACACGTGTACCCTTTAAACCTTCAAGTGTACCCCAGATGTGAATACAAGTATAGTACATAGATTAAATGATACCGTTCCATTTCCCAAATCCTACGTCAAATTAATAAGTTTTTAGTTTTCACTAAGTTTGTGTTTCAATATCCTTATTTCCTATTGATATATATATATAGATGAATATAATATATATAATATATATTATATATATATATATATATTTTATATGTATGATATGTCTAAACAAGGCAGTAGCATGAGAAAGAATACCAAGTGATTGCAGGTCCTGACCGAGTAAGCAGCGTAGTAGCAGCAGCCCCTGCACTAAAATTTAGCCATGCGACCATAGTCTAAACAGAATCAAAACAGAAAAACCATAATCAGATATGAAAAGAAGCAAATAAATCAACAAACGATAGATCATAGCTCCAATATATTCCAGAGATATATAGCTATACAGTTAACAGATGATCATACTATAATGGAAGTTCAATCAATCAAGCATTACTCCCATAAATGAGGAGAGCCAGGAACCAAAGTGACATCAGAATCGTCCAGTACTCCTCACCCCTACGATATGATTAAAATATAAATAGACAGAAAAAAATACAGGTACGTTTTGATTCTACGGTAACTCTGATATGCGTCTTGTTTGTCGGGATTTCATGGCTTAATCACTTAGCCATAAACATACTGAACAATTTAAGAAATATAATCAGTAAGTTAAATGAGGGTACTAATTATATAACATAAATTACATACATCAGAATCAGAGAAATCAGATATCAGCAGCACTGCTGCCAAGACAGTATCATCAAACCATGAAACGGGAAAAAGGATAGTGAAATCAACGCCCCATCAACAATGGTAAATTCTTCAATACTTATGTCAAATACAAAAGATACCAAAAAAGAATTAGAAACACATCAAGAACTAATGAACATGAAAAGAAAAAACTGAAAATGTGTATACTATGATTGGATCGCTTCTGTCACGATATCCTACTCAATCAAGGTTCTAAAGTTAGATGATTGATAGAAATAAACTAAAGTGATCTAAAATGGAAGGTGCAATCATGAGATGACATGAATCGGATGTAGAATACATAATCATACAACATATGATACAAATCTGCAGGATCGAAGTATACTGCACAAGAATGCAAAATTGTTAAAGAAACCAATGAAACCTCTTACTCAAAGAAGAACGTGTGTGAGATTTAACCAAGAATGATTCAGAGCAGCTGAACATATCTCACTTTGCAATATATAATTACAGCATTATTGAATACTACTGATAGCAAGAATGGACAGTTACATTGTGACAACAACAGAAGAAAAAAAGTCAAATAAAAAAAAATTTAACTACAAGTAACACCAAAACAAACAACGTAAAACATTTGGACGGCAAATTTAATGAAATTCAAATGCAAAGAATGCAGTAAGTCGAGTATATCAATAAAGTTATAGGGAAGAATGCTATTGGAGAATGAAATTGATAAGTGATGTGAGTCGTCGATATACAAAAGAAGATAAATATCAGAATTCACAATAATGAAGAAAAGGAAAGCTAATGAAAAAAAATTTTTCTCGGTTAGTTTGAAGCAACATGCTATACTCTCAAAGTTTTGTAGCTTACTATATAGGAAAAAAGGGGGCTGGATAAGAAATTAAGATAGTTATAAAGCCTCATTCATTGGTTGATAAAAATTAACTGGCAAGGTATGACTGCATACTAGGTCATAGAAACGGCAAACCTATTTTCCTCCCCACAAAAAATACACACACGATTCTTTCAACATAGCACACATCATACCCTCATCTTCTAAAAGTTGTACGACCTACAAAGATCAGAGGTCAAAAGGGAACTGAATGATCCAGCAATCATCCCCTGCACAATAATGCATACCATGAATCATTCATTCAACTTAGTTAATATGGGTTGTAACAAAAGTGAATATACGGTTCCGGGTTAGTTAGGCTAATAAATAAGACTTCTCCATCCCATAGATAATCCTCCTAAACGGTCTACCTCCCATCCACACACACAAATAAAAACACAATACCACACTACCGAACCTCCAAAGAAACATAAAATGAACCCACAATCGTCTGTTCTGTCTCCAAGGAGCATTGAGGTCGTGGGGGTTGAGATTAATAATAACTGAACAATAGGATTAACTCCAGTAGCACCGAGATTCGCAAAATCAGAGTAACATGGGAATTCAAATGAGATTGCACATAATGAAAGAAAATTTAAGGTTGTGTTAATTACTACAAAGATCCACAAAATAATTTAAGACATTTGTGGCGATGCAAATAAAATCCCAGTAAAATAAGTTATTAGGAATTGGTTTTGGTGTAGACTTAGTTCAAATAATAAATAAAGAAGTAACTCAACTTAATTATTGAATGTTTAATATCTAAATATAAAGAAGAATTTTTCTTTCCTATTATCATGCAAATTAATAAAGACATATTGTAATGTGAAATTGGATTTTCATATATAATTATATAAACCGTAAACTATATCCCTTGAAAATAGAAATACCTATGGAAACCAAGCGTATTTATATTATAATTAATTCTTTTCAATCCAAAAGATATCAGAATGGCATTAGGTTACATAATATAAAAATTCAAATATATAACATTTATTTACAAGATTTCAATATATCAAAAATAGATTAAAAAAAAGATAAATGTATGAGAATGGAGACATGGTTATGTTGATGACATTTAGTAAGAATCAAGGTTACAATCCCATTAATACATGGGTAGTTATTAATAAGGCTGGTTACTAGTTGTGGTCGTCGGAGTTTTGGGCCGGGGAGGTTGGTTGTCGTTGCGGGCGCAGTTTATGGGGCGGGATGCTGTCTGTGGGTGTGCAGCGATGGAGCAGCCGTGCGTGGAGGTGCGGCGGTTGGGAGTTTGTGGCTGGGGAGTAATTGGTGGTGTGACCATGACACAGTGTAGACGCTAGGTGTGTTACAGTTGTCACTACGTGATTCGTGCAAGCTTTGCTGTTGGTTAAAAAGGTAGAAATGGGATTTGGGAGTTGAGCTGCAGAATCAGATTGTGTGGAACATGGAATCTGACATACGATATTACAGTAACAGCCAGATGGAGAGCAAGATATTTAGAGTCTGTTAGGAAAAGGAATAGAATAGCTTAGCTTGGTGTTAACTGTTGTTGGGGATCTTATGATTGCTGGAAACAATTCCGAGTTCCCTTTTGCACCTCTTGGATCTTTTTGTTGAGTTCAAATCCTGTTAGAAAGATGGAGTGCSTATGATGTGGGGCTATGTTGGAAAGGAATCGTGGGGTGGGAATTTTGGTAGGTGAGGAGAAGGGAAAAGAGGTTGGTGCTGTGTGATATTGGGGTGATAATGGCAGTTTTACAATAGCCATTGCCAGTTAATTTTTTAGTCAACATGAACTAGGAGAGGCTATGCTTTATGAGTTAACTGTATTGTAATTTGCGTTTTCCAGCCCCTTTTTTCCTATTAGTAAAGCGCTAGCACCCCTATAGAGAGAGTWAGGCTATTCTGCATTTTTGCTATCAATGAGCCCTAMCCGAAAGAAAAAAAGAAGTTTTTATAGATCGAGACTTGTAGCTTGAGTCCTTTCTCATTCCATATTGGGTTGGGAAGAATCGTAGGAAATCATTTGATAACACTTCCTTTTGTTTTGAATGATATCCGACGATCAAGACAATTCCCGTGAAACTATTTCATTTCATAGAAGTCTTCTTACGAAGCAAATAGCATTTCCTATTGATTGTCCCCTGGACTAGACTTATTCTGATTCCGAATTATACTTCGCTACCATTACGTTAGCAGTTGCCATCTTGAGCATCTTGAAATTTCATTAGAAATTTGTGCCCTGTCAAAATTGTTGATATTGGCGGTTGTTTGTTTTGGTTGGTTTACTTTGTAGTTAAAGATTTTTTTTTTTTTTTTATTATTGATTTGTTTTTTTACTTCTGTTGTTTTTCTGATCAGCAAATTGTACCACCTGTGCTCAGTTCCTTTGCTGATCAAGATAGTAGAGTTCGGTACTATGCATGTGAAGCTTTGTATAATATTGCAAAGGTGAGAGTGAAATGTGGCTTTGCATTTGAGGATTCATTCTTGGTTTAMATCTCACACACTTCTTGTTTTGCAGGTTGTAAGAGGGGATTTCATTGTGTTTTTTAACCAGATTTTTGATGCTTTGTGCAAGCTATCTGCAGATTCTGATGCAAATGTGCAGAGTGCTGCTCATCTCTTGGATCGGCTTGTTAAGGTGATCTTACCCTGTTCCACATTTTAAGACAACTTTTTGGAAGTTAATACCACATCTAATCTTTAGCTTTGATTCTGGAGTAGGATATCGTGACAGAAAGCGATCAATTCAGGTAGTAATACAAATTTCTTTCCAAGTTTTTTTTCTTTTGATGCAATGTTCATAGAATTCTGATGGTGTTTCTAATTCTTTTTTTGGATAATACTTTTGTATTTTGACAAGTATTGAAGAATTCATACCATTGTTGAGGGAGCGTATGAATGTCCTTAATCCTTATGTTCGCCAGTTTCTGGTTGGATGGATTACTGTCTTGGACAGCGTGCCTGACATTGATATGCTGGGATTTCTTCCTGATTTCCTTGATGGTATTGTTAATTTATGTGATCATATAATTTAGTACCCCCTTCACTTTATCAGCCCTTACATGATATAGTTTCTGCATAATATGTTTTCAGGTTTGTTTAATATGCTAAGTGATTCAAGCCATGAAATCCGACAACAAGCTGACTCAGCATTATCAGAGTTCCTCCAAGAAATCAAGAACTCACCTGTAATTTTTGTTTCTGTTTTCTATATTTGTTATATTTTAACTTCCATGATCGTAGGGGGTGGAGGGGGAAATCTTTGTGGACGACTTCCCKGAATAGTCACTTTTGGTTCATGTTTGCCGTCCCCATTTATGGGAGTAATGCTTTGATTGATTGAACTTCCATTGATAGTTTATGATTATCTGTTACTGTTATGCTGATATATCTCTGGAAATATATGTGGACATGATCTATCGTTGTGTTTATTTGTCGTTCCTTTTTCTCATATCTGATTATGGTTTTTCTGTTTTGAAGTCTGTAGACTATGGTCGCATGGCTGAAATTTTAGTGCAGAGGGCTGCTGCTACTGACGCTTTTACTCGTCAGACTGCAATCACTTGGGTATTCTTTCTCATGCTACTGCCGTGTTATACATGCATACATACATATAATTATATAATATATAATATATATATTATAATATATATATATATATATTATATTATATATATATAAACTAGGAATAGGATATTGAAACACTAACTTAGGTGAAAACTAAAATTTATTTGACGTAGATTTGGGAGATGGAGGTCAGATTTAATTATGTATATACTTGTATTCAAATCTGGGGTACATTGAAGGTTAAAGGGTACACGTGTACTGTTATTCATAGTACTGAAGTCTGTGTAACGCCTTTGATGCTTGAGTACTTAAATGTAAAATGTAACACACTTATTTGGTTTTCACGTTTTCATATAACATGTGGTTTTCACTGGATCCTGACTCTATATACATATATACATATATATATATATATATACATATATATATATATATATACATTGAAGGTGAAAACTAAAACTTTTAATCTTGACGGTAGGATTTCAAGTTGGATAATCACGATTTAATCTATGTATATACTTGTATTTCATTCTGGGATACATTGAAGGTTTAAAGGGGTACGCGTGTATTGTTCATCAACAGTAGTAGCTGAAAGTCTTGTGTACGCCTTTACTACTTCTATGTATCCCTTAAAATGTAAAATGTATCCACTTATTTYGGTTTTCACGTTCTCATATAACATGTGGTTTTCACTGGATCCTGACTCTATATAAATATATATATAGACACACATATTTAACCAATTTGATGTCTATTTTATGACATTGCAGATAAATGAGTTTGTCAAACTAGGTGGGGATCAGCTTGTTCCGTATTATGCTGATATTTTGGGTGCTATATTGCCCTGTATCTCTGACAAAGAGGAGAAAATTAGAGTTGTAAGCTATTGTTTCAGTGTTTTTGTCTCAATCATACTTGATCAATTTACATGAATAATAGCAGATGTCTTATTTGTCAGGTTGCAAAGGAAACCAATGAAGAGCTTCGCTCATTTAAGACGGCTCCAGGTGAAGGATTTGATGTTGGAGCAATTCTTGCTGTTGCCAAGAGGTACTGTTCTTTTAATATAGAAGAATATTAAGATCTTGAACGAGCTTGTATTAAATTTAGACAGAGTTCAAGGCATTGAAAGGGAAAGGGCAAATGTTKCTACCGTTTGGATGATAGTGGAGGCTGGGGGAAGTAACTGCTCTATGATCTTCTTTATAAGCCTTTGACATTGAAGGAAAATTGAAGAGTGATGCCATTTGTTTTATACAGATAATTCTTGAACGACCACCTTTTTAAGCTTCAATGGGARAGTTGAAATGGTTCATGTCTGGACAACGCTAAATTATCCTGGACTAATTGATTAAGTCGTTGTTGCTGTTTTCGTCTTCTGTTGCAACAAAGTATAATGTTTTATGAAACAGACCAAGCCTTAATCCCTTAGGTGGGGTTGGGTACATGAACCAAGATATTATATTCTGCAATTTGCAGCATCCACCAAAAATCTCTTCATACTATTCAATCAAATTCCACTTTGCTCATGTCCGAAAGAAGAAAAATCATATTTGCAGTTGTGTTGTAACAGAAGCCAAAAGCCCCTTGTAAAAGAAAAGTAGAACAGACCGTGGCTTTTGCATTTTAGATTTTTTTTCTAACATTTCATTTAAGCAGTGTGCAGATAAGTGTTGATCTAGAAGTCTGATTTTTACAGGTTTTTTGTAACGTCCCCCCAAATATTGAAAATAGGGAATGAAGGAAAAATCCATCATATTTTCATTTTCTCTCACAATAATATATCATCCAAATAGAAGAATATTTRTCTCTCAATATTTGTTCTACTTTTTTTWTAATTTTTTTTTAAAAAAAAGTCATAAATCCAATCATTCTGTATAAGTACTGTTGTAACTATAAAAACATGAGTAGCTAGATGCTTAGTGTAAATTATGGTGGCATGCATTCTTCTAGAAGTTAGATGTGATCGTGTCTAAAATATTTTCTGTTTTGTGGCTTTTCTTTTTCAGTCATTTATCTAGTGATTTGGAGGCCACCCKTATTGAAGCACTACACTGGATTTCAGCTCTTTTAGACAAGCATCGTGGTGAGGTACCTTCAGAAATTCCTCAATTTAGAAACCACTATAGTAAACTGGCCTTTTCTGATTCATACAATGTCATAAAGCATGAGCCAAGCCCATCTTTTGGGATCAAAACAATGAGTGTTTGGGATTAGCAGTACCATCACCTTTTTACCGGATTTTCTAATARTCTTGGTAATCTGGTATCATATGGGGAAAATATAACTTGCCAGYTGCACTTCAAGAATTGTTTTTATATCAGTAAATACTTTCTGATTAAGAGTTGTTGTCTTTAATTGTATTTTACAGTCTTAATTATTATTTTATATTGTTTTAAATGTTCTTAAAATTTTGAGGTATATTTGTCATGCCTTTCAGTTTTATTGCTATCAATTTTTTGCTAGTAATTTTAAGACCTGCTATGCAACTAAATGKCAAACTTTTAAATATTATCTTGAGGGTACTAAGCTCCAATATTTTACTTCTGTTTTTTTTAATACTCACACCATTGAAGAGGTGCACAAGAATTAAGAAAAGAGGAAAGAATGTTTTGATCCCCAAATATGCTATTAAATAATAATAATATGTATGAGATAGAACATAAGATAGTCACATGCAATTACAAAATATCACATTATTTTATTATATTTAGGTTGGGACCGCATTGAGGTAATGGTGCAATTACATTGCAACTTCCATAAAAGGAAAATGGTGCGAGTATTAAAAAACGGAGGAAGTAAATTACTCCCTCCGTTACGTTTTACTTGAAACAATTGACATTATTTATTAGAGGTAAAATATTCAATTGTTTCAAGTAAAGCGTAACGGGAGGAGTACAAGCTATAGTTTTACTTTGATTAGCTAAGCTAATATGCATTTTGGTATTGACTGATGAGAATAAAGGTGTAGCTTGGTGGTAAGCACACCCTCGTTCCTTGGCCAAGACTAAGGATCCACTCTCACCCCAGCGTTATGCTGGGGTATTCCCCCCGCCCCCCACGGCACAGTTTTCTGAGATCCTAGATAGGATCTGTGTCTCCACTCGTGTACCTTGTAAAAAAAAAAAAWATATATTTTGGTATTGACTGCTGGCATCGTGCTATCACAAAGCATACTTCCTTTCCGAAATGGAACATGTGCCAGGATGTTACACAGACAAACGGAGTATCGTATTTAAAGATTTCGTATACCGACCATAAAGGCCTTCCACACTAGTTCAACATCCCATAGCTTCAACCTTGTACAATTATATGTTAGTGTCTATGTTTGCATCAAAAAAAAAAAAAAAAAAAAAAAGTTTGTGTCTATGTATACTGGTTAGCACAGATAGTATGGGAAATTATTTCTTGAAGGCGGGTGTATTTTTTTTCAAAAAAAATTAGAAGAATTTATACTCCCTCCGATTTTTAATGCGGGGTGCAATTTTCACATTAGGTTGATTTTTAGTGTTTTGTGCATTGTGTTTTAATTCTATTTATGTACATTCTCTCTCCAATTTATTTTTTACTTTTTAACCCCACCTTCCCTTATTTTCCCCATTTTCTCTTACTTTTCCCCTTTTCATACACTCTCCAATCTATTATTACTTTTAACCCCACTAATATTATAATATATTGTTCCTACTTGTTCCTAGTATTTTCCTCCAAACAATAAATGCACACAACATTAAAAATCAAAGGGAGTAAGAAAAATATTCAAAAGCCACCTAATAATATTTTTCCTCAAAATAATCACCTAAGAAGTTTTTAAAATTTATAAAAATAATCCTCTAATTAGATTTTTTTTAAAAGCACCACCACTTAATGGAAGTGGTTAAAATTTCCTTTAAGTGGTGGTCAACCAATTAATTAAAGCATTATTCCTATAAGTAGGGTCGGCTAACATGAATCAAAAAGCGATTATTCCGGGAAATCATCCACAGATTTTTCTTTTCCAGTAACTCTTTTTTAAGTATTGGTGTATTCGAAAAATACAATTCTTACTAGGTGGTTGTTTACTTTTTTTTTTTTTTTTTTTTTTTTTTTTTTTTTTTTTTTTTAATAGACCTTGTCAGGTAAACCCCCTTAACGGAAAAGTTAACGGATTTTAAACAATGCCTTTAAGTGGTGGTGCACTTTAATAACAAAGGTCTTGTTAGGTGGTTATTTTAAAGTTTTTCTGAAAAAATGGTTTTATTAACTGTTTTTTTAAACAATTTTCCCTAATTTTTAACGATGTTAACTTGATTGTATTTAAGTGACTTATTATAAGGAGTAACAAGTTACTTACTTCGTTATTTTTTATTAGATGCGACACTTTCCTTAAAGAGAAATTTGAAATTAGATTTAACACAATTTTTTATTTTTTTTATTTTTTATTTTTATTTTTTTTAATCAAAGGTTTCTCTATCTTTCTCCAATCACTTGGGTCCTAATCACATTAACTCTCTACCTCTCTCCTACCCTCAAGTGACATTGGAGTGTGTAAAAAAAGAGTATATCATCTAAAAAAAAGGAGGAAGCATTTTATTTTTATTTATTTTTTGACATTTTACTGCTAGTATATTTTAGTGTTTGGTCTAATTGTGTGAGGTGAGATTAGTAAAGATTAGTGTTTAACTTTTTTGTCAAATTTAAATTATGCCTAWATGCTGGCTGTTTTTTCTCTTCTATGCCATCTGCTTTGCAATATATGATCCGTGGACATAAGTTATTCCCGTGTCTTAGTTATGTTCTATTCAAGATCTAGTACATCGTAGCTTGCTTATGTTTTACTCCTTTCACCTTTCCTTTAAAATCTTCTTTATTGTAGCTTTTTGGTCAGTGTTAGGATTTAATTGAACTTTATTGTGATGTCTAATTCACATTGTAGCCCTTAACTGAATTTATTGGCCTTTCTCTAAATCTACTGGCCTTTAGCTAGACTTATCTTTTGTTCCCTCAAAACTGATCGTATTGCTGTGGAAACTACACAGTTTTTGACTTTTAGCAGGATCATGTCTAGGTGATACGATAGTTGCCTCTCTATGTTATTGGTATCATTTGTACTGCATTAACCTAATATTTATCAAATATTGTACAGGTTCTATCATTTCTAAGTGATATTGTCGACACACTTCTCAAAGCTCTCTCCGATTCTTCCGATGAGGTAATTTTCTGTTCCATGCCCTCTTTACATATTTCGGCGTACTTATCAAGGGATAAAAGTATGAATATGGCTGCATCAGTTTAGCTGCTTGTAATGAATGGATACACTTGATTATGACCAATACGGCACACATAATTTAAATTATCCATATTATTGTAGTTTCAATTTTGCATTTGCATTTGCATTTTAATAGTTGGAAAAGTTTATCCCCAAGTCTAAAGCAATCATCTTTTTGTATGCCCCACCATTCTTAAGTCTTGGGATGTTACATTTACCCCATTTTCCAAATCTTAACCAAGTCTTACCTTGAGTCACTCAAGTTAAGACTTGGAAATGTTAGTCCAACTTGAATTTTTATTTCTTTAATGTTTTTGGTTCTTCCTACATTATTTTTACATCAAATGGTGGGCCATGAATATAATATGTTACAAAATTGGTTTAGTATTAACAAATTTTTTAGTGGGGCACACTAAAAGTGATGAATATCAAGCCTTCAGACTTTTGGGTAAACTTTCTCTTAAAGAGTATTCGTTCAATGTAATAGCCCCTATTAAAATATGGCAAGGTAACTGTTACCTTACTTGAATGCCCCTTGTCATGTTCATCTCCCTTCTTTTATGTGTGCATATTGTGTTTTCCATAAGAATTTATGTTTTTCTCTAATCTCTTTTTCTTTGCCAACTCTATCAAACAATTGCAATGACTAAAGACTCTTAAGAAGCCTGCAAAAGTCCAAAGCATAAAATTATAGGGTTTTCTTCTCAAGTTAACATGAAACTCCTCTTTAAAAGACAACTTGCTAAAATAGAGAGAAGGAAGAGGAGAGTGGGTAGGGAGGGAACAAATTTACAATTTTATCCCATCATTCTATTTCATGATATTTGAGTTGTACCAACAAATTAATTTCATTTACCATAAACTACAATAATCGGTATTGTAGGACAGAAGGGGGTCAAAGTGTTTCTGCTTTTATATTATTAATGTTTCATTGATGTTATTTTTTTTAAAAGGGTAAACTAGTATAATACCCGTGTGATGCACGGTTCATAAAGTCTGATAATATTAAGTTTGCTTTATAAAATCAAGTATTTCGTATTATAATTTAATTAGACATTTAAATAAGATATTATACATAATTGATTACACACATGATGAAAATCCTACAATTCATACCTGACCATTAATGTTATACACCCCGTACAATAATGTTATAGTGTTTTTTTWAAAAAAAAATCTAAATTAAAAAATCAATGAGTAAATAACAACAAATCATTTAAATACATACTTCCATAAAAAATATACTTCCATAAAATAACAACAAATAATTAATGATCTTCTTTGCTCATTCGTTTGATTAATGTTTGTAATATACTCGTAATAAGTAATGCAATGACCTACAATAAAGTTCTATACATGTCTTACGTATATCAACTAATACAATATTAATGTTTTGACGTTGCCAAAATACTCGTCTTAAAAAAAAGGTTGCCAAAATAAAAAAGAAACTGATAAAAAGTTAAATCATTATAAATTTTTAAAACAATAACTAATAATCCCAAAAAAAATGAGATTTATTTTATCTAACTCAATCAACTATTAAACACCGTGCAAAAAGGGAKTATAATCTATGGAGTATAATATTTTGATAGACCTTAATTTTGCATATTATAGTATTTTGAGATAATATTATCGATCTTGTATCACACATATAACCTAGATTTGGATCATCTGCAACTTTAAGTATAACCGAGGCTCGTGTTATTAAGATTAAAAATGATTCGTTTATTACATTATGATATTAATAATATTATAATRAAGATGACAAATGATACTTTTTAAATTCTACTACCTATTTCTAGAAGAATGATATTAATAATATTATGGAATTTCTTCGAAAACTATTTAGTGCTGAAGCTCATGATTCATCATAAACTATTAAGAAGTATGTTTATCATGGGGAGATATTTGTCATCTTCACTAAGCCAAATTAAAGTCACTTTCATCACCCAACGAATCACAATGAAGTTTAATTTCATCCATTAATATGTAATGATTTAATAATCCATGACTAATTTTCATTATAAATTATTTTCATTATAAATTATCTCGTTATAATTATTATATCTATAAGATAGGCGAATCAAGGAATGACATTTGGTATCACTACGTTGATCTGCTTGTCTTATAGTGTAGAATATATATAAAATAGATATGATGGAAGAAAAATAATTAATATGGTTCAATTTAGCATGGAAATTAAAAGGTGGATAAAGTATGGTGATATATAGAGAAAAAAATATGAAATATAGAAAAATTAATATAGGATATAAAATTAAAACATACATATGATATTTTATTATAATGAATAATACGAAGTATATTCAATAACATTACAACAATTTAATTACATATATTCAATATATTACAACAATTTAATTAAATGCATTCGTTGAWGCAAGGTAAAAAATAGACTTTGATCCGGTCAATCTTGGAGCTAAACTTGTTCCATTGTTCCCCRGAATTAAAAGACATAAACGTAGAAATATGAAACATTATTGTCATCTCTATGTACTGTATATACGACCAAACTCATAACCCAAACAAATTAGACCAAAATAATATTTGTTCAATGTGAAGACCCTAGTGACTTTTACACCTCTTCCTTTTTAAGCTTGCTTTATTTGTAATCACACTCTACGATCAATTGACAATATCATATTATTTCTCAAGATTACTGACCTGTTAACTTAAACCTAATTAGACCCTTTTAATGCATCTTAGGATAGAAAATAGAGGGAAAGAAATGAATAAAATGAAATGGAGAGGATCCTAATCAAGTCTCCTAACACACAAGTGAAAGTAATGGTGAATATAAGACTATTAATAAATTAAATTAAGCGATAGTGAGTAATACATAATTTTGAAATAATATTGCAAGGCATATGAAATAAAGTATATATGAAATGTTTGATTGTAATTTTTAATATTCTATACTCTTTTCTACATTAGCTATAATATTATTTTTTTGAAATATATTAATAATATGCATATAATCTTGCGATATCTTTGTTATCATGCAATTATATATTTTATGATCTTTTGTCGTTCCTACTATTATACATAACATTGAAAAAAAATCTTCCCTTATTTTTAACATTGCATTATTTAAGATGCAATAATATCTTTCGATATAGTAAATGTAATATTTTATTTCTATTATTATAATTTATTTATTATTACGATATTATATTATGCTATAAGACCAACGAATCACAGAGTGACAAATGTCATCCCCACGTTGATCCGCTTGTCTTATAGTATAGAATATAGATTGGCAAAAATAACATCAACTAGTGGATTGTTGCACAAAATAGCATGAACTAAACTTGGTTCGATGCACAACACAAACTATATGTCTCGGGTGCATGAATCAACATAAACTATAATTTTGGATGGTTAAATAACACAAACTTTATATCATTGGTGCACAAATCTTAGGCCAATATTTTTGTTCATGCACCCATGTCATAAAGTTCGTGTTGTGCACTACACCTTATTTGTTTGTGTTTATTTTGTGCAACAAACCAATACTTCGTGTTGTTTTCTCCAATTTTCCTTTTTAAAATGGACAGCAGAATTTATGATCACATACTAGTAGACCTTTTTTATATAAAAAAATCGTTGGAACAATTCCCTTCACATAATTACATTGGAAAAGTGAACTGAAAGTGTTAAAACTTTGTCATTGTTATATGATGAAGTGGGTAGCTGAYGGAGAATATATAGGAAAAATTGTACATAACTACCTACATTTCGACGAATTTTGTACAAAACTACCTTGTTTTCATTGTCTTGTACAATACTACCTACATTAGCACTTTTCAATGTTGGCCACTACCTTTTTTTTTTTTTTTTTCCCTTAAACCCTACAATCATTTCAAGGCACACAAATCGAGGCCATCTACATACCGACTAGATTAATTCGATCATTTTTTTTTTTCAAATTTCGACCTCAAATTCGATCATAAGTGAAAAAAGTAACCCTAAAAAGTTAAGTATTTTTTCCGGAATCATTTTGAGGCATGCAAATCGAGGCGACCTCGTTTCGTCGGTCGAGATTGATCCGATCATTTTTTTTGAATTCTTACCTCAAATTCGATCATAATGGAGAAAATGACTCGCAAAACGTTATGTTAGGTATTTTTTCCCGAAATCATTTCGAGGCACGCAAATCGAGGCGACCTCGTTCCGTCGATCGAGATTAATTGATCATTTTTTTCGAATTCCGACATYAAATCCGATCATAAAGGGCAAAAGTGACCCCGACAACGTTAAGACATTTTTTTCAGAAATCATTTCGAAGCACGCTAATCGAGGCGACCTCATACCGTCGGTTGCAATGTTACATGGTACGGAAGTCGATTCGATACGGGCTATTCGGGTACGCGGTACGCTACCCTTAGTGAATTATATATATATATATATATATATATATATATATATATATATATATTTATATTTATGGAGTATAACAATATTTATGGTGTACTATTGGGTAAAAAGTATTTAAAAAAATAAAAAAAAAACTTGTATTGGAAACACAAAAGAGAGGAAGGTAAATGGTACTCTGTAAATGGCAAAAATAAACAAGTACTGTAAAAAATAAGCATTGAGAAAGTAAACTTGACTTAAAAATTAAAGTATTACATTAATGTTAAAGTGAGAAAGTAGTGGCTGATAGTTCACAGCCCATATAAAAAGGTCAATAGGGAGTAGAGACAGGTGGATGGGTGTAAAATAAAAGAGGATGAATTGAGCTTTTTTTCCTTCCTTTTTTCTTTCTATTCTTTATCTCTTCTTCCTTTCTTCTTTATCCTACCATTTCACGACTTCAATGGTTTCTTCTTTAAACCAGAGAAAAGCTCAACTTCAATGGTAAGTAAACAAGTTGCTAGTTTCACCGAACTAGATCGCTCAAGCAGCGATCTGGTATGCGAATGCACCCGATCTGGTACGAACGATATGAGTCGCCATTCGGACCTCCGTACCACGAACCAGGTATCGTTGGTCGGTCGAGATTGATTTGATCATTCTTTCGAATTTCGTCCTCAAATTCGAACATAAAGGACAAAAGTGACCTCGAAAACGCTGGAAAAATGAAGTCAACAGTTGAAAATGGAGGTCATCRTCGGAAAATTTAGGTCAACGCTGGAAAAAGGCGGTCAAGACCTAAAAATTATGGGAAGGTAGTGGTCAAGATTGAAAGGTGGTAATGTAGGTAGTATTTTACAAGAAAATGAAAACAAGGTAGTTTTGTACAAAACTTGCTAAATGTAGGTAGTTATGTACAAAATTTCCTAATATATACGAGTTAGAGTCTCACATACCTTAAAGCCGAATATCTTCGAGCTCGAGCCGAGCCTCGAGCTTTTTGGAGCCTGAAAAGTCAAGTTCAAAATACCTTAAAGCTATAGTGGAGTTCGGAAACTATAGTAATATAATGATTTTTAATAACATATAATAGTTAATAGCTATGGATTTTCTATTTTTTTTGTTAAACTTAACAATAATATACTWCTAATTTTATAATTATTAAGCTAAATAAAATAAATAATATTTCGAGCCTGTTTGCAAGCTTTCGAGCCGAGCATAGATGAGGCTCGGCTCGAGCTATCTTCGAGCCGAGCTCGAGCAGGCTCAGCTCATTAACAGCCCAGGTTAGACTAAGCTTGGATGCTGATGGGTTGCTTAATTTTTCTGTAATCGTAACTGTTTCTTGGCAAGAATGTTGTTAACTAAAATAAAATATATACATTCATGAGTTTTATTCCGATTTGTGGATTTCCTACTGAGTCCGAGGTGGATGTGATGGGTTGTCTTATTTGTGCGTTGTCTGCTTTTTTGAAGGTGAATGAAGTGTGTAGAGACATAAAATTGTTTTGATCTTTGCTTATCAGTTGTTGAAGATGTGGAAATAGTTACAGCTTAGTGCTTTTGTAGTTTTTCTTACGATTGTTTGTACTTATTTCTTTCTATCTTTTAGACCATAGTAATTTTTGACTTTAGTCTGGAGTTATTAATAAAATATTTGGCCTATCAGACCAATGTAGCACTTGACTGTAGGTGTAAGAATACATAAATCCAATCTCCTCTAAACCCATTTTGGGTGAATGCTTCTTTAGAAGCATCAAGTATGTATGTTGTTGGTGAATGGTACATCTGATTGCTATTAATACTTTCTCAAGCTTCTTTGGAGTGATGCTTAACATCTTTTGGGTGACAGAAATCTGAGCTTTTTCATGTATAATTAGGTAGTGCTCTTGGTGCTTGAGGTGCATGCATGTATAGCCAAAGACACAGTACACTTCCGTGAACTTCTGGTTTACTTGCTCCAGAATTTTCAGAAAGACAATTCTCTTCTAGAAAAGTGAGTGTGCTATACTTTATAGTTGCTCATTGTCTTTGGACTTTACTTMAAATATTCCAGTCAGGCTGCATCCTTTCTATATTGCATTCATTCCTCTTCCTCTCTAACTACATTAAATTGTATAATTTGGTTTAATACTCAGACGAGGTGCATTGATAATTCGCCGGCTTTGCGTACTCCTTGGTGCTCAAACAGTGTATCGTGAACTTTCTACTATTCTTCAAGAGGAACCTGATCTTGATTTTGCGTCTATTATGGTGCAGGTTTGTATCTCTATGAAATTAACATAGAATATGCATCTATTATCCTTATATACTCTCAAAAGTTGGCCAGCATCCAGCTTAATTTATCATTATTTAATGTCTTAACTTAAACAGCAAGAACCAGGTTTTTTTTTCTGTGCTTAGAGCATTCACAATGGTAAGCTACAGCCCTCGTAGCTTTGTTTGCTAGATCACATTTCTAAGCTATAACACTTTCAAACTACAAACACCCACAATAACAAGCTATAACCTAAAACGGATTTTACATGTAAATTTACATTTTTTATTTGATACAGGAGAAAGAAAAAAGGTGAAAAATAAACATGTGGGACCAAAAACCTTGTAGCTCAACAAAGCTACAAGGTTTTCCCAAGCTACAAGCTCTTTTGTTCCACAATGGTTGAGCTTGTAGTTTGCAATTTTGCATTGCAATTTTGCATAATTGCAAGCTAGTCCTTCCAAGCAACCATCGTGGATTTCCTTATATGCTATTATATGAATGCCACATGTTTATGGAATTGCATTCAAAAAATTTAAGTTGATCTACATATGCACGTTGGATTTGAGACATCCACACGATTATTATAATTCCATGGCTAAAATTTATTTATATGATTTTTTTTTCATGCACTGAGATAATTATGCTTGGGTTGCATCTTGCATCTCATTTAATCCACCCAAGTTTTGAAGGTTACTCACACTCACTATGGCTAAACTCGCATGATAGCTAACGTTGTTTTCGACTAGGTTGCACCAAAAACGGATACGGTTACGGACACGGACACGGACACGACACGGGTACGGGAAAACGTCAACTTAAAAATCGCGGACACGTGGACACAGGAATAGTAATATAATAAACATATCAAATCAAAGATAATTTTACAAACTTGTATTTAATATAGGTAAACCAACACTATAACAATATCACTCTCATATAAAAATTGAAATAAGTTAGATGTAYGCGATAAAAATGTTTGAATTTAAGTGAAACAAAATCAAATAAATCTAATAAACCAAACAAATAAGTGAAGTAAATCACCTGTCAACGAATTGGCAAGAGCGAAGTAAATAATGAGAGAAAAGAAGAGTTTTAGGAGCGACCTAAATAAGGAGAGAGAAGAGGAATCCAATTGGTTTGGGTTCATTTTTTGGGTTTTGGGGGAGAAATTGATATAATAGATGTTAGGGTTTTAGATTAGAATATGACAAGACTAGTCTTATTCTCGAAAATGTGTCAGACACGTGTCCATCATGTTTCCTATCCATGCCCGTTTGTCCTAAAATATAATAAAAAATTGGATACGTCTTTTTGTGTGTTGGACACAGATTTACGCGTGTCCTAAGAGTGTCTGTTTCCGACACGTGTCCGACACGAGACACGCTACCTTGGCGGAGTATCCGTGCTTCCTAGGTTTTCGAGTCATTATTTGATATGAAAACTACATGAACATTCTGGAAGTCACTTAAGATATGAGGATTATATTTGGTAGCAAGCTGAGTGAGTGAAGCATCCCATATTAAGAAGTACATAAGTTTCATGTGGGACAAAGCAGGTTTTTGAGCCTATGGCTTGATGATTTAAAGGAATTGTCTTCATTACAATTTCTGTTTTTTGGTCTATGATATTTTTATTACAAATATGTAAAATTGGTTATCAGTTAAAGATACAATTGGCAAATTAAACTCACTTTCTTGTGTCACAATGCGTCTGTTGAAGTTAAATGGACTCTATGGCTAGAGGAGCTTGTAAATTATTTCTCGTATGTTGTATAAGTTGTTATTTGATGGCTCTTCAATAGTTCATAATTGATCTTATTATGATATGAATATGATCGTGCCATTTTGTATGTATTTCTGAATGAGAATTGTGCTTATTTTCAGGCTTTAAATCTAATTTTACTCACATCATCTGAGTTATCGGAACTTCGGGAGCTACTGAAGCAATCTCTTGTCAACAGTGCCGGGAAAGACTTGTTTCATGCTTTATATGCCTCCTGGTGCCATTCTCCAACGGCAATCATTAGTTTGTGCTTATTAGCTCAGGTAAATATTGTAACGTCAATCTTGATGTATGAACTTTTGTCCTGCGCCATTAACTTCATTTGTTTTACAAAAGACATACCAGCATGCCGGTACTGTCATACAGTCTCTGGTGGAAGAAGATATCAACGTTAAATTTTTGGTCCAGCTCGACAAGTTGATACGTTTGCTGGAAACTCCAACTTTTGCATATTTACGATTGCAGGTATTGAATCTTTTTTCTTCTCTGGCTTTGCAACTCAACTATAGTTTACAATTGAACTTCATCTAAACTATTGTTGATTGTCTTTTATTCGCTTGCTGGTTGGAGCTTTATTATATTATGTTTATTCTTACATCTGCTTCAGATCCACTTCTTATTGCTGGCAAGCCCAATCCCCTTTGGTATATATTTCTACTTAACAAAAGAAAAAGCACAATCCCCTCTACATGGTGATGTTTAAATACTTTGAAAATGTAAATATACCTTGTGCTTTGCCCTTTTTGTATAATTATGGGGACCGTAAATTTCAACTTTGGTTGTGGTTGCACGAATAGGCTAGGGTTGTGGTAGCAAGATCCATATGGTCTTTGGAGTGGCCATAAAGCATGAATCGACGAAGTGTGTTGTTATTGAATTTCATGGTTTTGAAATTTATATTTTTTGATTTATGATTCTTAATATATTATCAACAATTTATGTTTGTAAGCTGAGGTGCAAAATATTTGGCAGTTCAAAATTTTCATTGTGGTTGAAGTGTTTGTGAAATCAATCAATTAATCATAGYCGTAGTCCTATAAATGGGGTATGCTAACATGAACCAAAAGTGATTATTCCTTGAAGTCATCCACATAGATTTTCCTCCTCCACCTTTTATGATCGAGGGCCTCATTCTCTTAGGGGTCTCAAGTTCTTTATGCATTGCTTGAATGTTATACTGACATTTAGATGAAAAACTCATCTTTAACTTTGCATATACATCTCCATATCGAGCTAGAAGCCTGTGGGGCTTTGTAGTCACCCACTGTTGCCTGTTTAGATTTACTGAGTGGACCAATTTGACCCATAAATTACTTTGTATATCTCTTGTGCTCTGTGGGCAACATATTGTTAGCTATAGCCATAGCCGCTTTGTTCCACAAAACCACATCTCTGATATTTAGGCCTCCCATAGACTCAAGGGAGCATAGATCATCCCCAAGCTATGCCACCAGGCCTATTAGACATATATTGCCCATTCCAGATAWAAGAACTACTGATTTTATGAAGCATATGAGAAAGAAGAATGAAAATGAGGCTTCAATAAGTGCAAATAGTAGTGAAGAATTGACTTGTTGAAGCCTACTGGCATAAGACAGGTTTGTACTAGACCAAGTTTTAACTATGGAGCACATTTTCTCAGCCAATAATTTACGGCCTGCAGCTCTCAATTTTTGTGATTAACTGGAACCTCACTTATTTAAAGGATAAAACCCTACTTCACTTGCTGCTCCATACCAGGGTAGAAATTTTCAGTGTTTCCAACATTATAAAACTATAAGATGCCTCCAATTATCATGTAAACTGAATGAAAATCACCCTTTGAAAACTCTCAAGAAGCACAGGAGCAAGAAGAATGAAAATCAGACTTCAATTAGTGCAAATAGTAGTGAAGAATTGACTAGTTGAAGCCTACCGGCATAAGACAGGTTTCTACTAGACCAAGTTTTAACTATGGAGCACAGTTTCTCAGCCAATAATTCACAAGCCTGCAGCTCTCAATTTTTTGTGATGAATTGGAACCTCACGTATTTAAAGGATAAAACCCTAGTTCACTTGCTGTTCCATACCAGGGTATAGAATTTCAGACATTACAGTATTAGAAAACTGTTGGATGCCTCCGAGTATCATGTAAACTGATTGAAAATCACCCTTTGAAAACTGTCAAATGTCATCAGTAAAAGCAAGCTGATTAGGTCTCATGGACCCACATCCGGGGTGAAAGTTAAAAACAGGCAACTTTCCAACCCTTTGCAAAATGCTAGAACAATATTCCATGCAAAGAGTGAAGAGGGGGATAGGGGCTCCCCTGTCTCAGCCCTCTTTTTGATTCAATCAGCTTAGTGGGGGCGCCATTGATCATTAAGCAAAATTTGGGAGTTCTCAAACAAAGCATAACCAAATGAGGGAAGAAGGCGGGGAAACCGATGGTAATCATAATCTCTTCTATGAAATCCCACTCAATATTATATGCTTAACTGAGATCAAGTTTCATCATGAAATTGCCTTGCCTTTAACCAAGCTTGAACCCTCTTGCCATCTATACACCAAGGTTGGATCCTCTTGCCAGCAATGGTTTTGAGGTTATTCCAGAGAGCTTCCCAGGCTTTCACATCCACCATAAATAAAGGTCAATAGACAAGACTTCTGGTCGTTAGGGATAATTACCGTATTTATAGTGCACCTCATCAGTACTATGAAGAATAATGACAGAGAGAGGAAGGCTTCCTTGTAAGCAGAATTCTACCTCTCTTACTGTGATTGTGATTGGAAAAGRAGCATTAATTTGGGCAGACATTCAAGTAAAATTTCCCAAGGTTCTGAGCTTTAACCTTTGTCTCTTGGAGGCTAAACAACTTAATGTTGTGAGAGGCAATCATGTGTCTCACTTTTCCTTGCGTCTCAGTGTTTAGTCCCCTCACATTCCAAACACGGATGTTATTCATTAATGTGAGAGGAATCCCTTCCTAACCTTCAAGCACCATTTTCATCACTGCTCCCCATATCCTTTGTCAACGTGTTCATTTGTTCTTCCAAGTCCTAACCTCTAATAATTGTTTTGAATTAAATGAAGTTGCCTTTTTTTCTGTTTGAAGATGATCATACATGTGAATAACTCTTGTTGGGTGTGTGCATGTAAATATCAGTGCTAATGACTGTGGTATTTAACAGTGGTTTCCAATCTGTGATCTATGCAGCTTCTAGAACCTGGAAGATACATGTGGTTGTTGAAAGCCCTTTATGGCTTGCTTATGTTACTTCCTCAGGTAACCGTATATCCTTTTCCATGGTTCTCTTGGACAACATGTCATGTCCTCCAATTTCAATGTTTCAATCAACCTATTTTTTTTACAGTGTCAGGTTTTCTATATTGTTCTCTCATGATGTTTATTGATAAATTTTCAAAGTAATTGTCAACGTAAAAATAAATGTTTTCATAATGTCAGGTCAGAGTTTGATTTGAAAGGTTTAACCAAAAAATAGAAAAACCAGATTATACGAATGTGATTGTGGGAAACAAAATGAAGAATTAAAATGTTCAAGTTACTTTGTTTTAAGATGGCCATATGTTTTGATACAGTTTTAGCAATGCACAAGATCATTAAACACTTACAATGCCTTTCAATTAAAACTTTTGTTTTCTAGCTAAAACTTTTGTGTTCGGTGTGTRTGTGGTGGGGTTGGGGCATGGTGGGTGGTGGGTAGTGGGTGGCTTCCAGTAATGAAGATGAAGAACAAAAGGTGAATGATGAAGATAGAGATGGTGTGTAATATATATATATACATATATATATATATATACATATACATATATATACATATACATATACATATATATGGTGGGGCTAACGTGGCATATGGTGAGGCTGATGTGGCGTTGACGCGGCATGCCACGTAAGTCGCCACATCAGACCACCAGACCACGTCGGCATGYCACGCCACGCCACGTCAGCACTGACGTGATGCTGATGTGGCATTGGTGGGTTGACGTGGCTCTGACGTGACATGCCACGTAAGTCGCCACGTTATCACCACCAAGCCACGTCGACATGCCACGTCATGTCAGTGCTGACGTGGCAAGCGTTGACGTGGCATGCTGACATGACCTGATGGTGCTTACGTGGCATGGTGGTGCTGACGTATATGGTTATTATGACAAATTAGTTTAATGGATGTGATTTAATTTCTAAAGATGAATGGTTTTTAGTTTTCACCAAATCAATTGGTTTTCACATGATCCTTTTTCGTATATATATATATACTACCTCCGTTTTTTATTAGATGACCAACTTTATTTTTTGTGGTTTTTGAGGCAAAATTTTGGYGGAAGTGATTGAGTGAGTAGATGGGTAATTTAATAAAGTATGTGGGACCTATAGATGAGAGAGGTAGAGAGAAGATATTGTGGATCCAAAAAAAAATAGAAAGTAGAGATTATAGGATAATTTATTGTGGTTCCCATGTCTTGAAAGGGAAAAAAAGCAAAGTGGGACAACTTTTGTTAAATTTCTATATTTAGAAACTGGGTCATCTAAAAAAACGGAGGAAGTATATATATTTGAATAACAATATAAAATGATAATTGAAGGTGAGAAATAAAGAAGACTAATAG
This sequence comes from Bassia scoparia, assembly GCA_008642245.1. Lineage (NCBI taxonomy): Eukaryota > Viridiplantae > Streptophyta > Magnoliopsida > Caryophyllales > Amaranthaceae > Bassia > Bassia scoparia. The sequence continues at coordinate 61,486 of SNQN01000463.1, forward strand.
AATCTAAGAGACGTTATTAGTAATGGCATGAACATTCATTCAGTGGCATTTCATCCAATGCCCAAAACTTCGGGAGATTTTGACTGCAGGCCAAACCTCAAGGGCCTTCCTACTAACACATGCAAAAATGCTATTGACAAACACAAAAATATTTTAAGCCATAGGACTAGGGGTTTCAACTTTTTCAGAACAAGGAAACTTGGGAATCCCTTAGGAAACTCTACGTAAATGTTTCTGGAACTTAAAATAAAAATCAGACACTCTGTGAGAGGAAACATTTTCTAAGTATACGTTTTCTAAGTATACAAAAGTAACGTGTCGAAGACTCTATAAGTTAAAATCTCACATTGTTTTCTTAGTGAAAAAACAAACAACCTCAAGTGATGTATTTCAATGAAGAATGTAGATTGTTGACTTATAAACTAAGAAAAATAATAAATCAATAACCAGACATTCTTCAATTTCACTTTTATAGCTAGCCTTTCTTGTCACTTTTATGAAGGATATCAATCTATTTTCAGTGGTTTTATTATTCTTGGTCATGGGTTGTTGGTTATACTTATCCCCAATCACATCTTAACATAACGGGTCAAGAGAAATTTATTGTTAATAATCTATAGTTTGATGTTTTGTTTCAATGGACTACAATTTCATAGCACAATTTAAATTATTTGTATGTGTATGTATATGTCATTTTAAATATATTTATTTGTTTATAAGACAATATTAGAGTTTTCCTTTTTCTATCTTTATATTTTGAAAAAAAAATATTTTTAAAAAAAACGTTTCGCTTGTTTCCTGGATTTTCAAAAGTGACATTTTCCCGTTTCCAAAACTGTAAGCGTTTCCTCGTGAATTTTTTTTGTTTTTAAAAATATTAGTTAATATTCATATTCTTTTTATCTGAATCAATACGAGGAAAAGGGCTGTAGTAGAAGAAATAATCTTCTTTGCTAAGAAGATTAAAAGATGGGAATGCATAATGAGAAGCTACCAACCCTTGATCATGTGAACTACATGCTCATTTTTTTTAACAGCAAACAGTTGCATAATTTAGTTTTGAAGGAATAAGAGGATATGCAACTGTCTACCAACATTTCACTAAGGAGTCAATTTTTCAATCTACAACCTGATTTTTAATTGCTATAACAAACGCTTATTAATCTATCAAACAAAGCTTGATCAATTTTGATATTATTTTTTTAAAACTTTCCCCTTGAAAATAGTCATCTTAAGCTCCTACTAGGAGTGTCAATATCCGGTTTAGGTTCGGGTTGGCGGGTTGACGAGTTGGACTTGGAGACAACTAACTTGAACTCATTTATGGCTGTTCCTTAGAATTTAGGGGCCTGGGCAAATTGAATAATATGGGCCCTAAAAACAAGTTTTTTTTTTAAAATAAAAATAAATAAATATTATTTTATACAACAAAAAAGGATGTAAATGTGGGTACATAGTGACAAGTAATACGCACTCATATTTCATTTCAATTTTTAAAAAATGGTTGTGGAAACAAATAGATGTTAAGAACTCTTGTAGAAAGGTACGTAGTACAAATAACATATAAGCAGTATTTTGGTAACAAGTCAATGCATGTAAATAATTTATTTATTATAATATGAAGTAATGTACTCCCTCCGTTCCACTAAATTCAATGCCATAATGAATGGTTCTCACTATTCAATAATAGTGAGAAACTTTTAAATTCTCGTCAATATATAAGAATGAATATAGTCAAGTGGGATCTTGTTGAATCGTATTAACAAATAGTTTATTAAAATCCAATTTTTATAATTTTTACTCATGTATAATTAAAGATATTTTATTTGTAAATTGTGTATTGGCAAACGTGTAAAGTAAAAAACTGTGAGATTTATTGATGAAAAATGTAAACATGGATTTTTTGGGGGAAAATATATTAAAAAGATTTTTTAAATGAGGGATATAATGTAAAAGAAAGAATAATAAAAGGATTTAGCTAATTTTGTACCAAGAAAAAACTCTAAAATAATTATACCTTATTAAAATAAAATATTTTGCTTTTGGAAAAATTTATTAATAAGAAATTTTTTAGTAGGAATTCAATGTGGAAAGAATAGTAATAAGATTCTAGGGATCTGCAATTTTCCAAATGGAAGAAGAATGTAAAAAGAAGTTAAATAAAATTTAAAACTAAATCTTGGGTCATGGGATTCGAGTCCATGTCATAGTTAGAACTCATTTTACCAGCAAACTTGCATTGCCACTGAACTAACTAGCTTTCCTTGTTATTACTTACATTACATAACACTATATAAACCTTTTTTTTTTTGGGGATTTTTCCTCGGGTACCCCTGAGGTTTTGCTTAATTCCTCAGGTACCCCCGAGTTTTTAAAAATGCCTCAAGTACCCCTCACGTTAGAGAAAATTCCTCAAATACCCTTAATGACCCAAAAACCGTTAAATAAGTTAACACCGTTAGTTTATTTCCCTAATTAACCCCTAATTATCCCACTTCATTCTTCAACCTCAATCCAAAACCCAAAAATTCAATAGTAATGTAATTTCTCCCTCCCARCACAGCACCATTGTCAATTAGCCAAGAAAGTATTGTTTGTAGATCCATTATAGATAAGAAGCTAGTGCTCAATCTTTTAATAGAATGCCTCTTTGTAGATCCATTATCTCCCACTTCCAATACCTGTCCTCCACGTTTATGTAGAGAGGTCATCGAATACGCTGCACAGAACCACATTGTTTTCTCCCCTTCTAAGAAGACATATTATTCACTAATGTCAGCTTGTAAGGCGATTGTAAAAGTACTCTTCAACTCCAACCCAAAAAAAATTCACGGAGTGTGAGTTACAACTCCAAAACACCTGAAAATCAAATCTTTTAGCGATTAAGAACACAAACTCACACGTTGGTGTGAATTTTGCACAGGAATCGACCCAAACATCAGCAACAACGAGCAAAAACCCCAGAATTCGAGCCAAAATTCAGCAACAGCAAGYAACACTCAAGTGCAGCAGCAACCACGAACAGATTTCGAGCAAGATGCACCCGAAAAGCACCAAAAAAATGCACTCGAAGCCTCACGAAAATTGCGCAGAAATCGCACTCAAAACCCCCAAAAATTACTGCAATTTCGTGAACCCTTAACCCCAAAATGTCGAAAATTAACCCAAAAATCTGGGTTTAAAAACGAAAAAATGAAGTTTTGACAGAAAAGAAATGGAAGAATTCAAGTGATATTGTGAGTGTGGGAGTGAATTTTTGAGCGAATCGTGAGTTTGAATGAGTGTTGAGAGGAGAGATGATAGGAGAGAGAGTGAAAGGGACGAACAAGGAAGAAGAAAGAAAAAAAAATCACTTTCTGAATTTCGGTTGAATATGAAATTGAATAAATAACAAACCTGATGAAATTCTCATTCAAACTAACGGTATCCAAATTGATTTTCTTTCTGAGTTTTGAGAGGAGAGATGATAATAGAGTACTGAATTTCTGGGTTTTGGATTGAGGTTGAAGAATGAAGTGGGATAATTAGGGGTTAATTAGGGAAATAAACTAACGGTGTTAACTTATTTAACGGTTTTTGGGTCATTAAGGGTATTTGGGGAATTTTCTCTAACGTGAGGGGTACCTAAGRCGTTTTTAAAAACTCGGAGGTACCTGAGGAATTAAGCAAAACCTCAGGGGTACCTGAGGAAAAATCCTTTTTCTTTTTACTATAGGTYAGAATTTTATATTTTCTTTYTCTTGGGCCTTAGGCGTGGGCTCTGTCGCCCCACCGGCCACCACCAGCCACCCCAGAGCCTGGCGTGAACCCGACCTATTTATTTAAAAGGGTTGAGAATTTTAACCTAACCCAACCTTGCCATAAACGTGTTGACCTAAAGGATGACCCAATTATTACTTCTCAAGCTATTTGTTTCCACAACCATTTTTAAAAAATTGAAATGAAATACGAGTGCGTATTACTTGTCTCTATGTACCCACATTTACATGCTTTTTTGTTGTAYAAAATAATATTACTTGTCTCAGGTCGAAAATTTTGACCTTACCCAACCCAATTAATTAAAAAGGTTGAAAATTGTGACCTAACCCATTGTAATTGGGTTAGGTTTGGGTCGGGTTGGTGGGTTTGGTCAAAGTTTAACTTACATTTCATGAGTACACCAGTTTTAGGGGGGTTTCGTGTTTTGAAAACAGGTACGAGGTATGACACACACAAACGGTATGACACACACAAACGGGTGTTTGGTATGTGGCTGGGAGTGTCTTGGTTTTTTCAGGAGAAAAGGGAACGTGTACGGAGAATAGGTATGACACACGGAAACGCGTGTTTGGTATGTGGTGGACACTAGCCGTTTCATGATGAAATTCCCGTACCCGCTTAGTTTTGACCAAATTAAGGGGGATTTGACCCCAAAAAACCCTCTTTTTGCTCTTTTGAGCAACTTCCCCGATATGGTTAATGGGAGGGAGTTGGTGGTGGTTCGTCATTTCGTGGGAGGATGCTTGTGGAGTAGTGGATTGTGGAAAGGAGTTGGTGTCGCGTGGTTGTTTCTTGTTTGTGGCTACTGTTTGCTAAGTCGCGAGCATTGGCTGATTAGTGAGTGTTGGTTGCTGCTAGTTTGATTTATGAGTGTTGGCTGCTGCTTCACGACTTTGCAAGCCACATTTACCAAACAGAAAAAAAATTGTATTTTTCTACAAAAGCTTCTTTAACAAACAAGGCCTGTTTTTAGATGACAAATAATAGACCCATTTTAGGGTAATTATTGTTATTCGCGKCTTTACTTAAACTCTATGGACTATGCTTCCATTTTCAAGAAGTATGCCTTTATTTTTGAAAAAGTATACCGTTATTTTTTTATAATTTCATTTTAAAATATACTCCCTCTATAACACTTCAACTTCAACAATTCTAAATATGGGTGTAACAAAATAAMTTCAGTAATATCCAAATATTCTATATTTGGTATATATTTATGCATGAGATTACCTACCCATGTGATTTCTCTCTCCTACTTTCTCTCCAAATTTACTTATTATGTGATTCCTCTCTCCTACTTTTCTCCAAATTATTTACCCATGTGATTTTCTCTAATACTTTATCTTTACAACTATCCAAATCAATACTTAACCTATTCTAATTTGTTTTTTTCTGCCATAACC
>SNQN01000463.1:66660-106118 GCA_008642245.1 Bassia scoparia
CCCGGGTACTCAAAACACTTGCGTACTTGTTTCCATACCCGATTTAGGGCAACCTAGTTTTTGACAGCTCTAAACATTGGTATAAATCCAGATCTTAAAAATTATGCAAAATTATGGAATCAGGTTATGCTTTACAAGGATTAGATTTTGAGTTTGAATTAGCAAACCATGTAGGGAACAAGCCCATTAGTTGAAGATAGGAAGAAGTTTACTAGGAAAAAGAGTAGCCCGTCGCAAAGTTTATCTTTTTCACCAGAACCTTGGGTGAAAAGATGTGTTCAAGTTCACAAGTTGTGCATGAGTTGTTCTGTTTTTTTCGGGTTTTGTGCTGCAATATTGAAATCTAGGATTTTCAAAACCTTTAACAAAGATATTTCTTTTTCCTTTTTCTCTTGATTTGGTRCTGAGCCATTTCCTCTGGCCACTCAAAGTTTCAGGATTGGCTACTAGATAATCTTTTATGTGACAATGTTAATAACGATTTTGTGTGGTCCCACCTATTATATTTCCTAAAGTCTTGAAATTGGTCTTTCACTGGATCTGTGCTATGTGGTAGTTATTCTTTTCGTGCATTCATGCTCAATTATCTTACTATGCAGCAAAGCGCTGCGTTCAAGATATTGCGTACTCGGTTGAAAACTGTGCCCTCATACTCCTTCAGCAGTGAACAACATTGGGACACGACTCAGGAAACTTTGCACTTAAGAAGTCCAAATCACGTCAATAGCGTACCACATTGTAACCAAGACGGTATTGTGACACAGGGTGAGCTTATGTCCAATGGTATAAATTTTGCTTCCAGACTGCAGCAGTTTCAGAAGATGCAGATGGAACATCGGTCACATGCTAAATCCCAAGCACAGTTAAGGAAGGATTCAGTCACTACTACRAAGGTAGCAAGCAAGCTCTTCTTCAAGAGTTATTCTTTTCTTTAATTTATTTTCTATATCTTCCTATTCAGCGTCAAAGTAGTAGTTGGAAATTTAGTTATCTGTAGATTCTTTGGTCAAGAGAATCATTAAAGTTGTCCAAAGTGTCTTTGCAAAGCTTTGATGTTTTTACCTAGTATGCTTTTGCAGAAGACCACCACCACTTTGTGCGGCTGGAAGTCCTAAAACCCGTTGAGTACAAATCTTTCAATTTAAACTATTTCCTTCTGTCTAGCCCCTGATTTCTCATGAAAGCAAAGATTTTTTCACTGGTTGAACCAAACATGAATACTCACTCTTGAAGCAGAGGCTCACTCTCCCTTGTACTAGATATATTTTTCTGAAAGTCATTGAAGATGTTGAGGGGTTTGTGGTGAAAGCTCTAGTGGGTTTGGTGGCCGTGCTTGTATGAAAGTGGTGGTTAGTTTGGTGTTTTGTCTGGTGCATTTAACGAGGAGGGCTTTCCAGGACTTCCAAATTATAGTTATAGCTAGAAGTTGGTTGCATCTTGGCAATCTAGCTGGCCCATACTTGTTAGGTGTTTGTTACTTAACACCTACTGCTAGGTGTTGGCAGAGACAGAGTTAATTTGTTCCCTAATGCACTCTATTTTATAATTCTTCTTTTATGGGCTCTGATGTGTTCTTTGATATTTCCTGAACTTTCTGGTTTTCACCGTAGCTTATTTTCTTAGGAAAGAAATAACTAACATGCAATTCCTTTATTAAAATGAAATAACTTCCAACTTCAGCAATTCTCACTCTTATTGTGTCACCCTTGGATCAATGTGTAGGATCTTAAGAAGCAAGAAGAAAACCGGGATCAACCATCCATTTCAGACACGAATCAGCCTCCCAAATCTTTAAAAAAAGGTCCAGGGCAGTTGCAATTGTAACTAGGTAATTTCATTTATTTATGGTCTGGCTGCTGACTTCTGTCACTGAAATCTCATTTATTGCAGGTCATGATGGGATATGATCTATTTGTAAAATTGTATATTTCTTTTAGCCTTTTTGCTCTTTTGATTAGGGAAGGTTTGGTGGTGGGTGGTCTACATTCAGAGAACAGGGGTCAGAAACTCTTTATTTTTTTTAATTTTTTTTGGGGGGGAGGGTTAACTATATTTTAGGGGATTTGGGGTGGGTTGAATGGTTCTTTTGCCTATGTGGTTCGTGTCATTTTATTTAAAAAAAAAAAAAACCCACGTGGGCGGTAAGGGGCAATATATTTTGCAAAGCCATTGATTTTTCATCTGTTGCACAATTAAAATAAGCAGGCGTTTGATTTGTGTATATAGTCCGCCTTTGGCAAGATTAAAATTGTAATATTCATGAACTTGTGTAATCCAAGGTGTGTTGCAACACCTATGAGCCAATTGCAGGTCACAATATTTTGTTTTGAATGCATAACGCAGGGCATAACCCACTCAGATCGACATTTTGTAATATCAACTGGTGTGCCATTTGAACTATTCAATTATTCATGGAGGAAAGTTTCCAGTTATATACTAGTATATCTTTTTTGTTTCCTGTAATCTTCATTCTGTCATTTATACAGTACATATGGAATTTCTGATTAATAAAGCTATATTATTTTGATGACTAATTATAGAACATATACAATTGGGCATTGTGCATATCATCAACAAATTCCAAAAGACGGCTCTTGTTTTGTTTTTGGATCAATTTTGTCAGTATCTACCATAATTTCAACAATGAAATTTGGTACTCCTAACCACTTTTTGTATATATATAGTTTAAGGTGATGCCAGTGTAAATGATATGATTTTTCAAGTACGGAGTAATTACTATCGGAGTACAATTTTCTTATCTGATTTTTTTTTTATTTTTTGGTTTTTATTTTGAATTTTAAATTATTTTGAATTTTTTTTWAAAAAAAATTATACTTTTTCCGTTTCAGTTTATTAGTAACTTTCAAGTGGATTCAGACTCMTAGGTGAAATTTGCAAATTGTGTTTCTGGAGTGCAAATGACAATATTGYCCTCACTAATTATGAGAGAGAAAGGGGAATGRGTTTATTACACCACTGCTATTATCCAAGCACTGTCGACCACCACCACTATTAGTACTACCCCAACACCACCAACCACCACTGCCACTTCCAACCATAGCCCAACAAGTCGACCACCAAATCTGTCGCAATTTGACATTGACCACTAAAGCCTTGAAATTCAAACAACCAAATCCATTGCAAAACCCCTAATTATGTCCAGAAATTTGACCAACAAATAGGTGTGGTGTGAACAAATCAAATTGGTGGTTTGCATTGGTGGTGCGAATTAGTTTAGGGTTCGAAGTAAGGGTTTGAATTGGTGGTGTGAATTGGTTTAAGGTTCGAAGTAAGGGTTCGTGTGAGGTGGTGCGAGTGGCTGCAGAGTGGTTGTGCGAGGTGGTGCTAGTGGTGGTGTCGGATGGTGGTGCGAATAGGGGTAATTGGTGGCCTGAGATGGTCTGATGATGGTGGGAGATCATTGTTAGAAAATTTGATCAAATTAAATTAGGAACATAACTTTGTTTAAAAGGTAGTATAATCAAGCTGAAAGTTACCAATAATAGAAAGAAAATGAAAGTTGCCAGTAAATTGAAACGAATGAAGTAACTAATTTTATTTTAATGAAATGAAAAAAATAATAAAAAAAACTCTAAAAAAAGAAGTTGCTACATGTGCTAATTTTGTTATTGTTTATTTAGATAAGCGTTCATCTTTAGAAGTGTTAGTTTTTATTTTTTGTTCATTTTTTAATGTTTTTTTTTGAAAATATTTCGAAAATAATTTGATATTAGCACGCGCTCTCCTTAGTTAGTTGGTTTTTATTATTTTTGTTTCACTAAACTTATATTGGATTGGATATAATATTTCACTAAACTTATGAATTTTGAATAATAAAGATTGGATATAATCTATGATTTGATATTTTTTATTTTATTATATTTGCTATTATTTTGAATTTAAAATTATTTCCAAAACTTTTTAAAAAAAACAGTAAGTTATTTTATTTAAAAGAAAWGCAAAAAACAAAAACTCCAAAAAATTATGAAACTGCCACATATATAAGTGTAGGCATGTGCCTTTATCGGGTCTACGTCCTACGTCGATTTCGAWTTGTGGGTTTGAGCCACAGATACCGCACGTGAGTGCGTTGTGGGATGTTGTCGATAGAAGGGATCGCCATTATGCCTATACAGGTTAATCACGGACGCTTGAAACATTGGTGTCAACCCCATTATTGTTTGGTTTGATAACTAGAGTGTGGGTTCGGGGACATGGCACGGATAAGATCTTTGACCCAATTCGCCCGCATGTAGCGACCTCTATTYGGTTTCATTGTAGTTGCATAAATTATAATCAATGAATTCAAAGAGCCTATCGATTTGACCATAAATGAAAAGTGCACTTGTATCTCTATCAATACAAAAGAAAACAAAGATTAGTGCATCAAAAGCTTTGCTTCCAATAGAATCGCTAAATCCGCAAAGATACGACTCCGAAAGTTGCGACGAATTCGAGGGACTTTTGATTTTGAGGGTGGTTTGTGTTTGTGAATTGAATTTGAATGAGAGAGGTTTTTGAGAGCTTTGAATTGCACTTTGATTAATAGTTTTCGTTGATTATTGTTGAACGAAACTGATTTTTTTGTTGATGTTCGAATAAGCACCGAGAGCATGTAAATATAGGCGTATACGAAGGATAAGATAGGAAAGACTAATTATTCTATCTATCTTTTGTCTGATATCTTTGGGAATTTTTGCATCTATATCTTTTGGATCTAATCTGTTATCCGAGAATTATCCTTTATCTGATTTTGGCTTCCTTGGAGATCAAGATTAATCTTTTAGAATATTCCGAATCAATCCCGAATTCTCTGGATTTCTCTTAGAATTTCTGAATTTAATTGTTTTGAAAAATTATTGTCGCAAACTTATAAAAATAATAGAAATAAAAAATATTTTAAAATACTGGCGAACTCAGAAAAATGAGAAGAATAAGATGAGAATGAAAATCATAGAAATGACCTTGATAAATAATTCTAAAAAATCGTTTTGCTAAAAAATGGCCTAAAAATAGAAAATAAATAAAATAAATATTTTTCGCCTATTATTGGGCTCTCGGTGTATGAGTGCAAACTCAATTTTAATTCAACTCGTGCAAATGTGTTTGTTTCATGAATTTTGTCACAACTTTCGAAATCAAATCTATTTTAAAATGTCGCACTTTTCCTCATCGGCTATTCAATTTGGGGAGACAATGTTGGGTGTCTATAATAAGTTAATTTCGTTATTGTTTATTTAGATATAAGAGTTCATCTTGATATGAGTTGGTTTTTATTTTTTTGTATTTATTTTGAATTTTTTTAAATATAATATTTGAAAACAATCCGCTATTTTTATTTTTTAAAAATAATATGTTATTGTTTATTTGGAAAAAACGTTTATCTTTAGATCAGATGTGTTGGTTTTTTTTATTATTTTGGTTTTTTAAACTTTAATATTATGAATTTTGAATAATAAAGATTGATAAGGATGAACCTATAATCTACTCCCCCCTATTAGAATTCTAGCAAACAYTTATATTAAGGACGTTCAACTTCCTAAATAAGGATAATGATGAATAGTTGAATATCTTGTATGGGATGAATCTATATATGATATTTTTATTTTATCAAATTAATTTTATTTTGAATTTTAAATTATTTTCAAAACTTTTTCTTAAGAAACTGCAAGTTATTTTGGCATGAGTTGTCATTAGCAATGTCGTCTATTAAATCAAGCAAATCAATTTCATGGCCATGCACTATGCGATGCGAAGCAATTGAATTAAGTCCCAACTATTGTTCATAGTCAATCACAAAGTAATCAGAGATACTAGAGGTACAAGGAAGACTTACAACATGTCAAGCAACAATAGCGCTCAACTCCTTKGGCAAAAGAGTATTTCTTTGTCCTGAAGACGAAAACATTGCATCAAGGGGTCCCATAGGCTTATAGTAATGTGGAGTAGGTTGATCAACGTAAGCATACTTCAAAGTCAAGAGAATGCCACAATTGAACCTTGAAAGTTAATCTCTTTCACGATCATCCAATTCGCGAAGCCATTCAATTAAAGTTGAAGCAAAATCTCTCTCCATTTAATTCGTTGCCATTCAATGTATTGTAATGAATTTAATGTGTTTAGCAATGTTAGAGAGGTTGTTTGTACTATTCTCAAGGATGTAATGACGAATTAGAGTGTGCACTAACGCCTATTTATAAGTAATTAWGGGTCGGGCTTGTCGCAAAGTCAAAATTTGAGCTAAAAACAAAGTAGTAGTGGGCGCAATTACGCCCGCTTGGGCAAAATTACRTCGTGTTTTTCACCAAGTTTTGCCCCATCTTTGAGTCCATGCACTTTGGCACGCTGTTCTTCGTTTAACCAAGATTATTTTGTGTTTCTTTCAAAGGGGGAAAGTTGGTACCCTTTACACCAATTCAATTAAACGCAACAACGCAACACAAAAGAATCGTCATCATTGTCAAACGCCAGCATTATACACATTGCATATAGCTAGTCGAGTTCACCTTTACAATTCATAGTCCAAGCCTAACACTATAATGAGATATGTCAAGAGTCTAGGCATATTTACATACATATATACATGCACCCGAGTCTAAGTCTGAGTCAGAGTTGAGTCAAAAGTATTTACAAGTAACCAAAGTCAACTCTAAGTCTAGGAAGGAGTCTAAATAAAGTCCTAAAAACAACCAATGCAAAGTTAGGGTCTTCCCCACCGCCCCTACTACATGTCATATATTAAGCACCACCATAGTCTTCTGATCAAGATGCGTCGAATAGCCAAGCTCTGAAAGCAACTGCCATGTGGAGTCATCAAGAGGTCAACGGGGATAGAAACCACTGAAGGACTCATCGGCATGGCAAACCGGGTCGARGAGCCTCCTTGAGATCAAGATGTCAAAGTGCCAGCCATGAACCTTGTGCTCGACAAGGTCAAATATCCGCCGTGAGCCAGAGCTCGATGCATTCTTGCATCGCAATCATCATCTGCATTGTCAACATCATTGTCATCATCGTTATCATCTTTCTTGAGTGCATCATGATACTACGGTGATAAAAACAAGTTAGAATGGTTCATGACCAATATAAATCGAAAGCAATAGACTTGGTGCACTTACTAAGCTCTGCAACATCCCATAGGAGTATGTCCAAGCAGTCTCTTAATGCCTGCCCGAGGCATTAGTTCCACAAAGACAATCATATCAACACAAAGGGGTAACTTTTTTGCAAAAGTTGACTGTGACAAACACACACATGACCAGCACCAGCAGGAATCGAGCCTTGAGCATACATAATAACTGTGAGCACATGACTAATGATTTCATCTGAATTAGGATTGATCCTCAAGTTAGCAAAAGGAATCTCTCCAACATCATAGTCAGGTTGCCCTATCCAAGATATAAGTTAGTGCACAACTAGCTAAAAACATAAGAAGAGAAACATTGAGGAAAAAACTCATACCTTGAAGATGAAGTCCACACGAGGAGCCATGCTTTCCTTTTTTTTAACGAGAAGGAGCCAGGTTTTCCTTAATGGAGCGCTTGTATGCATCTTTCCGTTGAGCTACGACAAGTTTAGTCCAATAAGTCTTAGTAGTATGCTCACGGTCAATGCCTAATTGTTGCTTCAACAAGTCTTCATTCATCATTGTGTTAGGAGGATCCTAAGGCACCAAAGGTTCTCTACAGTTGTGTTACCTCACCACACGCTCACATAGGAACCAAATTGGCCCTTGAGAGCCCTAAATCACAAACCACTTCTTGGTCAAATTAGCGGCAAGGCGAAAGGGTCTCAGCCTTAGCTCTTCACATTCCTACAAGGCCGCCACTCAATATGAAAAACAACTAGAATTTGAGTCATGGTTTAAAGAGAAAAAGCACWAAAAACTCACCTTGTTCACCCATAATTGGAGACAAAAGAAGCAAATCAATCAATGAACAACAAAATGGAAAATATAAGGCAAAGGTAAATCAAGTWTACCTCGAGTACCCTCCAACATCCATAAGCACAAGCTTCACGGTACTGTTCACCTGACGGTACCCCATCTTCATTAAGTGGATCAGGCAACCATAGCCCATTGTTGAGGTGATTTTCCACTTCACCAACAAATCAACCACCCAATATTGTTCTTAGTTCGGTAGGGGGATGCCCCTCTGGTTACTGATTATATTGATAACTTCGCTAACGTAAAATGGCTCCTAATCGATCATAGTTAATCAAGAGGATGGGGCATAAGGAGGACAACTTGTTGTGGAACAAAGCTAAAGCATAAAACAAACAATAATGAAAAGAGACAAACACCATCCATTATAAAGGGATAAGTATCAGACTACCGTTGTATTATAAGGAAGGATGATCACCTCCATGATTACACACAATGGGATGAAAATCAAACAGCTTACTGATAACATGAACTACGCTATGCTACACTAGACTAATCTAGGCTACCCTAAACTAAACTAACTTTCCTACTGAGCCAAGTGTGGCTAAAGGAAACTAATGCGAAAAGAGATAGATTGATGTTGTTGTTGTTGTTGTTGTTGTTGTTGTTGYTGTTGTTGTTGTTGTTGTTGTTGTTGTTGTTGTTCACTTTTGTATCACTGCATCGATTTATAGGCCCCCAAGGGTGTAGATCGTGGGTGGAAGTTACTTCATCTGACGGTTTCTTGTCACTTCTTTTCATATTTCAAGTATTCGTAATTTCCCTCCAAGTCCCGCTATTGCTTGATCTTCATGGGACTGCTTTTGGGCTATCTCTTAATGGGCCATCTTACCATAATTCTCTTCAAACGCTATTGTTGTATCGCTAGATTGAAGCTATATTAAGAATGTTGTGTATCGCCTGTCTTCTCCTTCTACCTTATTTGTCGCTAGGACGCTAGCTACTTACTACTGGTCAAACTCTCCTAATTAAATCAACAAAGTCAGCTATATGTTTTTAATTCGTAACAAATTGCATCCTTAATTTGCAASGGCGATATCACTTGAGTCCTTGCGAATTAAMATTTTTAAACGTCRGGAACTCAAGTTTAATCATTTTGCGCTTTTGATATAAGAATGACTTTATATTCATATGATTATAATTTTGTAGTCTTTGCAGTAGAAATGAAAAATGACTTAGAATAGGATAATGCTCAATTAAATCAATGCGGTTTCCAAGAATTACATTTACCTCTTATTGTGAAATTAGTTGGAGACCAAAGTCATAAATTGACCCATTATACCATGAAAGTCATCATTACTGAGYAGTCATTTAGTGGTGACGCCAGCATTAATATTGAAATGTCTTGTCATTTGACACTATTCATCTTTTAATGAATTTTGTACTTGTATTACGCAAGAAATAAATAAATTCACTTCAAGCAAAATATTTCATTAATGATTAAATACTTCATTTAGAAATGCAAGTTGTAACATTGCAAGGTAATGTTTTCTGGCAAGAGTACAAAAGTTTTGAAGTCCAAAATACATTAGTACGTAATTCTATCATTTAGAGGAATTAGAAAACTAAAGCCTTTCACTAGTGGAAAAAAGGACATTTGCCTCGGGCCAAAATAGAGTTGCTGCCTCGGGCCTAGCCCACATTACAAACAGACGTTGCTGCAACTCCTTTAACAAATGCCTCGGGCATGCCCGAGACATTTAGACGTCCAAATGCCTCGGGCATCTTAAATCCCCGAGGCATTTAAACATCCAAATGCCTCGGGTTTCTGAAAAGCACGAGGCATTTCTGACATTAATTGCATCGAAGTTTTTGTAAACCACGAGGCATTTGTGATYTCTTTTAGCYTGTAATGATAATTTAATGCTTCGTGCTTATGTAATACCCGAAGCACTTGAGTATTTTTTTAAAAAATAATATTAATACACCAATTTCAACCTAAACCTATCCAAAACGATCTAATTTTCCCAAATCTTATCCATATAGCATTACAATGATAAACCGTCATACATCGTTTCATTGAAAACATATATTCCCAAATGTATCATCATTACATCAATAATGAACCTAAAATATTCCAAAAACATAGCTAATAATATACCATCTATGTTAACTATTGATCTGGATAGGGATTAGAACATTATTATTAGCTTTATTTTATTATTATTGTCGAATATTCGTTAAGATATTATTAGATTATTTTGTTAGGATATTTGTTAGTTAGGATATTATTTTGATTTGTTAGGATAAATATCCAGGATTTCGGTGGAAGGGTTAGGTTTAATAGGTATTATTAGGAGTATTTAGATATATATTAGTTAGGATATTTTTGGATAAGATTTATATCTTTCCATAATATCTAGTTAGTTTTAGATATTATTTTTTATTATAATAGGTTCGAATTCTTTAAGGAAAAATCAGTTTTTTCTTGTCAAAAAATTCCTCTTTGTATAGAGAAAACCTTGTGAGTTTTGTGGTTGGTCCGAAATTCACTTGATTAGCTACATTGTCGGTTGCTACTTTGGAGCTGTTCCACTTTGTGAGTTAAGATCTTTCAAATCTGTGGTTGGTCCGGGAGTTTAGTATTTCATTCGTTTTATTCTCATCCTTTGGGAAATTCAACAATTCGTCCTTAATTTGTGTATTGAGGGATTTGTAGCATCTTGCTTATAAATCCACATCAAATTGGTATCAGAGCCTCGGTTATTCGATCCAAAGTCCAAAGTTTTGATTTGCAATTCCAGATTTGTCTGCAATTTTCCAGATTTTTACGCAACTTGCAAGTCCTTCTCACTCGTCTCTTAAGCTTTTAGGTGATTCTTGTTTTGAAATTGAACTTTTGTCTAGGTTTTACCTGTAAAATTTGAGAATTTTTCAAGACGGTTGCTATTTGTTTGAGATCGTTTTTACAAAGTGATCAGATTCGAACAGTTTTGCGCAGTCTGTGGTAAAAATTAAATTGTGATCGATTGGCTTTGAATTTGTGCACGAAATTTTGGTGAGTGTTGAGGAATACATAGGGAACATCTGTTAAAAGTTTTAGCCTAAACGGAGGATTTGGTTGTGTTTTGATTCGACAAAAAAAAGCTGTTTTGGGTGCAACATGTCTAGTTTCTTTCTTGAATTCTTGCTAGGTTTTTTAGAAAATCATGTTCAATAATCATGGAAAGTAAAATTGTAAATCCAATTGTATGAATTTCCTACAATTATATGAACATGGGTAGAGGTTCGATTGATAATTTTGAAGGGTTATCAAAACTGGATTTTAAAGTGGATTACAAGAGTTGATTTTTTTATTTCTTTATACGCATCTTGACGTAGTTGATGCTGAGTTTGTACGCATCATACCAAATTTTTTACATCGTATGCTAAATATTGGTGGGAGATTTCAATTTCGTCGTACCTAGAGGTATAACCACAGATAAGAAGATGGAGTTAAATTGAAAGAAAACTACGGCAGTGTTTTTTGAATCCGGATATTGAACAACCTACGGACAATTTGTTAAATCCCAGAAGATATGCCTCAATACCAAAGGAAACTCCAAGAAAAGTTCACTAAGATCGAAAAATGCATAGAGGAATTAGGACACAATGGTTGCACAAGAAAGAATTCCTACACACCATTGATGAACAAATCCAAGAATATTACATGTGTTGATGTAGAGAAAGTGGCAAAGATATAGATAAGGTTGAAACTTTAACTCTACAAGTGATCTACAGTTGAGTATTGATGCGCACAATGAAACATTCAATGGAATCGAACGTTCATATTAATACACATGGAAAAAAGGTAGATCTATGAATTGAAACTTATCAAGTTCGAAGTCTTTGAGAGATGGAAAAATCTTTTAAAGAACACGGAAGAGGTTCGTTGGATATATCTGGAACCGCCACTTCAAAGTAAACTCGACCATAATATTGTTGTTGAGCACATGTTCGAGAATCTATAATTTACGTCACGCTACTAAGGAATGTCGCATATGGATGGTTGCATGGCTCCCTACACCAAAACTTGGGACAAGTTTTGTTTTCAAAAAGGGAGAATGATCTGGATAGGATTAGATCATTATATTAGCTTTATTTTATATATTCTGCGAATATTTCGTTAAGATTGATTATTAGTTTATTGTAGGATATTGTTAGTTAGGATATTATTCTGATTTGTTAGGATAAATATCTAAATTTCGGTTAGGGTTAGTTTTAACTAGATATTATTAGGATATTTTAGGATATAATTAGTTAGGATATTTTTTGGATAAGATTTATATCTTTCCATAAATATCTTAGTTAGTTTTAGATATTTTTTTGTATTATAAATAGATTCGAATTCTTTAAGGAAAAATCAGTTTATTCTTGTCAAAAAATTCCTCTTTGTTAATTTAGAGAAAACCTTGTGAGTTTTGTGGTTGGTCCGGAAATTCACTTGATTAGCTACATTGTCGGTTGCTTCTTTGGAGCTGGTTCCACTTTGTGAGTTAAGATCCTTCAAATTCTGTGGTTGGTCAGGGAGTTTGAAGTTATTTTCATTCGTTTTATTCTCATCCTTTGGGAAATATCAACAATTCGTCCTTAATTTGTGGTATTCGAGGGATTTGTGAGCATCTTGCTTATAAATCCACATCAACTATATAAGCTATTAACCCCCAAAAAGTTAATACTAACTACAAAATGCGTAATGTTATGTAACACCTACCAAGCAGACTATATATATGTTCAAARACAATTTTCCGTAATATAAGTTGCACACTTGTCTCGAACTTCATTGATTTCTTCAACTACAAAGGGCCTTTGCATTGCTGTGTTGAAAACCTGACAAAAAACCATGAAAAAACATGCGTAAATGATTTAACACTTCATTTCACATATTCTTTAATTTATGAACTATAACAATACCACTACATGTTTTTAAAAAATTCATATCCATATTTTAAGGTGTTTTTTCTCCAACATCTCATAACTTAACCTACTACATATTTTTGTGTAAAAAAAAAACCTACTACATATTTTAAAACATTATTCATGTCCTTTAAAATTCATTTAGGCTTTTTAGGATTTGTTTACATTCAAATAGGCACGACAAGGTCATTTTAAGGTCAAATACTAGTGACCTTGGTCATTTTTAAGAGCTTTGTTCCCTACTTCTCACAACACTAYYTAATACAAGTTTTAAAACTTTATTCATGTCGTATAACATTCATTTAGGCTATCTAAGACTTTTTTGCATTCAATTGAATGCCACAAAGTCATTTAGGATCAATATTAGTGAAGTTGGTCATTTTTAGGTGTATTTTTCCCCAACTTCTCACAACTCTACCTTTACATGTTTTAAAAWTTTATTYATGTCCTATAACATTAATAGGCTTTCTAAGACTTGTTTGCATTCAATTAGACACAACAAGGTCATTTCGGGTCAAATACTAGTGAGTGGTCATTTTTAGGCGTTTTTGTTTCCCAATTCTCACAACGCCACTACTACATGTTTTAAAACTTTATTCATGTCCTATAACATTAATTTAGGCTTTCTAAGACTTGTTTGCATTCAATTAGACACAACAAGGTCATTTAGGATCAAATACTAGCGAATTTGGTCATTTTTAGGCATTTTTTGTTTCCCCAATTCYCACATCGCTACCTATTACAAGTTTCAAAACTTTATTCATGTCCTATAACATTCATTTAGGCTTTCTAAGGCTTGTTTGCATTCAATTAGGTGCCACAAAGTCATTTAGGATCAAATACTAGTGAATATGGTCAATTTTAGGATTTTGGGTTGAATACTAGAGATTTAGGCCAATTTTGGGCGTTTTTGTTCCCAACTACTCACAACATAACCATCTACATGTTTTGAAATCTTTTTCATGTCCTATAATTTTAATTAGGCATTCTAACCTCTCGTGTGCATTCAGTTAAGCACAACAAGGCCATTTCATTAGTATTCTAGCGATTTAGGCCATTTTGAGTTGAAAAATTGGAACCTATTGGATTAAACTTTTCATGCCAGCCAAGCTCATGGATTTTTGAGCTTGTAGTATTCAACTAAAAAATGGATAGAAACACTAATATATTATTCATTTGAAACATGAATATGCTACTACTATATTTGAATTTTTTCTTTTGAAGGCAGAAAGAAGAAAAGGTCATACCTATTGAGAGTAAAAAGTAATGCTTTGCATTAGGTATGCTGTTGCRTTTACAGCGAGAGGGATGATGAAGTGGAGGGTTTCCTACTCATGGACATGCCATCCAAATAAAAAGCCACAAGTGTAAGCATAAGCTATCCATCTAGCAATCTTCTTGGGCTGAGGATAATTCCAGGCTTTGAAAAGACAACGAGAAATGGCAAGTAAGACCATCATAAAGGTCACCAAGGGAGTGATCTGTTAGCAGAACAAAAACATTACTGTATAACATCACATCTTCAACAGAGAAAATACAAATTAAAGTGAAACTTCTCTAATTAAATAGCACAAAAATTTCAGAACAAAACGTGGCAAGCATAATGATCTTGTGTTGCGATTAAAAATATCCTAAATACTAAAAATCTTTTTCCTAAAAGGATGGATAACACTGACGTCAATTTAAACAAAGGATAGAGGGATTGTCAATTTGCCAGCTGCAACTTCAAATTCTACATTGCCGAATTAGATTTACGCAATATAAGTTATCCCGTCCTAATAAACATAATTTATATTTACAACACACTTTCTTCTTGTAAATGGACTTACACATGAACTACTCATATCAGTGTTAGCAAAGGTCTTAATTGGCTCACCACTTTGGCGCTTATTGAACCGGCTGAGGAAGCTACTCTTTCCTGGATGTAGACAACATAATCATACTATAAAGGAATGAGAAGCAGCTCAAGGTATTAAGACCAAAGTACAAATTTATCTATGAATGAAACAATACAAAGACACTTTAGCAATTATCAATAATCACTTGACAAATAACATCCATAATGCAAGTAATATTTTGAGTGAGTTAATTGAAATTATAGTTGAGTGGGTTAGTTGAAAGTTGGTTAGAATATAACCGCAGGTTATGACTAGTTGAAAAGAAATGAATTGCACAGTTTACATGAAGGGAACAGAAATATCAGTTGCATACCGAAGAGGTGGTGGTTCCCCTTATACAACAGGAACAGAATAATCCACTTCTTGCATGGATGTGCGCCTTTTGCGGCTACTAAAACCCAACTTCAGTGTAACAACATTAGAGGCAGCCTTCTCAGAAGCCCTAACTCTTTTTGCCTTTCTCTCTCCTTGACGTGTTGACCTTATAGTTATGCTTTCATTAAGTTCATCTTCTAGGAGTAGAAGCTCCTCCTTTGTTGGCTCCATGTCCTCCTCAGGTTCAGTAATAGGGTGCACTGTGATATAGCAATCCCTAAGAGAAGTGCTAGCACTCTCTAGGTTTCTTGCAATCCCAAATTGTTCATTTTCTAAAAGCTGTGCACCATTTAAATGAAGTGATTGCCCATCAGGTTTAGACTCCGACGTTGAAGACTGACTACTAACACTAACAGCCATTAGTGCAGCCTCCTTTGCAAACTTGGCTGCTGCCCTTGCCAAGGCAAGCGCTTCAACTACARCTGCTGCAATGATAGCTTCTTCATTTTCAATGAGTAATTTAGCTGCCAGTGCAGTATCATCAAGCTTTTCTTGAGGCTGAATAAACATAATAGTCTATTGTGAGTCTAAAATTATCGCAGAGAACAGCTTTTGAAAAGTAAAAGACTCATTGGGTGTATATGTATTAATGAGTATGATGTCCTTTCATACTATCACCCCCGATATCCATTATTACATTCAATAAACTTTTATCAATATGAACAAGGACATATAATAGGAATTTAAACAACTAATACGAAGTATAAAAAAGTGAAGACATCCAAACTATGAGAAGAAGACAAACATATTGGCTAGTGTTGGCTAGTACAAATACAAATTCCAACAACAAATCTTTTAAAATGGATATTTAAAACCATGATCTGCACTATAATTAGATTGTGCCGAGAGATCTGCACTATATTTAAAACCATGTTGCAAGTTAAAAATTATCCAAAACTAAGATTACAATACAAAAGATTGATGATAGTCCTAATCTAACCACCTAACATCTCCCATTCAGTTCTTTTGTCTCACATTCAAAGTAAAATAAATTAAACATTCAAAGTACCCATGAACCATAATACAAGAATTTCGTTCACAATAGAATAATTGATACT
Organism: Bassia scoparia; assembly: GCA_008642245.1. Lineage (NCBI taxonomy): Eukaryota > Viridiplantae > Streptophyta > Magnoliopsida > Caryophyllales > Amaranthaceae > Bassia > Bassia scoparia. The sequence goes on from SNQN01000463.1 coordinate 82,830, forward strand.
CAATGCTCACAAATCAAATCTTACAAACAAGAATCAGAGTAATAATAAACCAAATTTAAGGTAATTAATCAGGAAAAGAACTAAAAAAATAAAAAATGAAGAGCAAAACCTAGATTTCAATTGATGTGGAGATGACGCTTGTTGGCGTCAGTAACGGTGGGGGTTGTTGTCTTCAGAGTCGGTGGGGGTCTTGTCATCAGCGGCGACGAAAATTGTTGTAGTAGCAGTTGCGGCTGAGCGGCTGCAAATTAGGGCTACTATGGCTAAAACGAGATTTAGGGCAACCAAAACTCGCGCGTAGAGAGTCAGCGACGGCGGTCGAATATCGCGAGAGGGACAATGATTGGGAGACGACGACGTGAACTCAATGGACTGATGAAGAGGATGGAGTGAATGGAGTCGTGACTCGTAATGAAGAAGAAGAGGACAGAGAGAATGGAATCGTGAGTGAGTATTTTTTTGTTTGAGTAGTCCAAATAGTAAATGCTACGGGTGTTGAATTTGAGGAAGTATTTTCTTGTTTAAACGATACAGGTTTTTACATACCCAAAGCATTTAATACTAAATGCTTCGTGTTTTTGGATACCCGAAGAATTTGCAAAGTATTATATGTCGATTTTTCCACTAGTTTTTTTAGAACTGTGTTTTTCATCTAACGTCAATCGCTGGATTCTCCATAATTGTCAGAATCAATCTCGTCTTCATCATCACTCTGAGAAGAAGACTTATGCTATTCCTTCTACTTTGCAACAGAAAGTAATACTATGGAATGTTAATGAGAGGTAGTTTATGCTGATGTTGATGCTTATTTGATTGACACTAATCGAAAATTTCCCAGGATACTTATGAAAACCTTTCCTAATGACGAGGGGATTGCTCTCAAACATGAAAGTCAATCGACGCCTAGAGTGAAAGTTGTCTCAAGTGAAATCAAATATATTGAAGAGGCCGATGAAGATGGTGAACTACAAAACACCTCTGATGACCCTCATACAGTGAAGGATTTGACGTCCAATGGTCTCCTTGATCCAGCTGATGTCCAAGGGGCATCTCTTGGAGGCAGGCATTATTAGCGTTATTTCTAGAACTATATGAGTATAGGGTTAGCTCACTTGTTTGTATGTAGATAAATTATATGATTATCCAACTTTCTTTAAATAATGGGAGTCTGATAATTTATTTTAGGGATTTTCTATGAAATACCCCTGAGATTTTGGGTTTTCTACAATTACCCCTGCAAAAAATTTCTTCTACAATATACCCCTAAGGTTTAATACCCTTCTACGTGATAACYAAATGTTTATAAAACCATTGATTAAGCTGAACCTTTAATTGGCGTGGGGGGATTGGTGGAGTGGGGGTGGGTGGTGGGAGGAGTAGTCACTGCTTTATTTAAAAAAAATTCAGRTTTTTTTAAGGTTACACATAACCTTATGTTTGGTTAAATTTAACCATTAAGGTTATATTGTAGAAAGGTATCAAACCTCGGGGGTATATTGTGGACGAATTTTTTTTGCAGGGGTATATTGTAGAAAAAAGCAAAACCTCAAGGGTATTTCATCGAAAATCCCTTTATTTTATTACCTGCTACATCAAGTTAGTTTTAATCCCCTATGAATTGCTCTTCAATATGCAGTGAAATTAAGTGTAATTATTATTAAACATATGCTTTCTCCTTTAGATAAAAGGGATGATGGGTAAATGGAAATCATGAATAGTTTCACATCTAAACTCCTAAGACGAAATCATATTACAAACGTAGTATGAAGAAGTTCTAGAAACATCAGAATTGCTCCTTACACATTAGGAGCTAAGCAAATAAGACAGTACATGAACTAATAAGTTCTACAAAATACTATTACATCTAATAGTCTGATAAACATGATTACGGAAACTTTTCACCATTCTTAAACATTCCTCTGATCACGRATTTTCTACCCTCCTAGGGAGTATGAAATTGGCACGATGCTTCAAAGCATGAACAAGGACTTGACCTTTGGCTGYGAGCCCAACTTTGGTGCTATAGTCTTCTAGGGGTTTCTTGACTTATTTTCTTCTCTCTTGTAGACATRCAGTATGTTGATGGGCATCATGTTSATCATGTTTGCACACTTCAAGAGATTGGAGACGTTGTTGCTCCTCTTGTTCCAGGGAAGCTATCTTGGCCAGGAGGAGGTACTTTTCCTCTGAAAGTTCATGTAAGAGATTGGTAAGGCGTTTTTCGTTCCTTGACACTTTGATCCATCTTGGCCCATAAGTATGCCCCATAATTGAAGGAACTCAAAATTTCCTTTTGAGAGGAAGCAAATTCCTTTTGGAAGAGATCTTTCTTAGAAAGGACCGTTTTGATGAAGTCCTAGTAGGATTCAAGCAGATCACCCAATGTAGAGGGATCAATAGAAGCTAGAACCTCTACTAATTTTCCTAAAGAAAGCATGGRATGGGAACGAGTTTCTGGGCTAGGATTAATTTCTGCCATGGAACACTTACCAAGAACTTCCTGAAGGACTTCTGAAGTCACTACYTGTGAGGGGTCTGGTACAGAAATCCAAGTAAGAAAATGCAGTGTTGATACTCGAAATCACAAAATATTTAACTAAATTACATGGATTTTGGCCAACCAATTGGTAAGTGTCCTCCTCTTCGAGGGAATGATTACTTGCTCCTAGTGCGCTCAAAGCCTTCATTGACTCTTCTTTTGCTTCTTTTGAGCATTGCTCCGAAGATGAACTTGCTTTCCCAACAACATTAGTCTATGTGGATGGATCCACTTCTGTTGAGTCTGAAGAGTTTTGATCCACGAGCTGTTTTGTAGATGGGCTAGATTTCATCTCCACTGAAAATGGTTAAGTAGCATCTTTCTTGTGACTAATCTCGGTGTTGAGCTCTTGTGGCTGAGTGTCGGATGTCTAAGGAGCACTGGAATAGACTTGGAGGAAATAGTTGGAGTTGCTTCRGAGGAATAAATATTAGAAGTAGCAGGGTAGGCTTGCATGATYGTAGGAGGCAYAATCTAAGAAGTTAAGAGTATAAAGTTTGACACTGTGTTAGAAGAKTGGGGATTGGTGTCACTAAGGATGGATGAAATACTTTTCTGTCTTTTCTTTGGAGGACTGTTGGAAGCTTGGTCATCCTGGTTTATTTTCTGGACMTCAGGAAAGGTGTTTGGTGCTTTGGCTACAGGAGTATCTTCCACTTGTTCTTCCTCRTCAATGCTGATTATCGTGGGGTCAGTCGAAGAGGGCCTTTTAGGGTTTTTCCTTTTCTGAAAAACAAMTGCCGAGACAGTAAACTATGGGGTCATTCTAGTAACAAAGAAAGCTTGGTCAAGGACAAACTTGGTAATACGTTACCTGAGATGGGATGGTGGTCATCTTCATTAGAGTTTGGTTTGCTTGACTTTAATAMAGACCGAGTTCGGGCTGAAGGGCTAGAAGTGGTAATTCTTCTATGCCTATTGCCACGTTTCATGTCTCCAGCACAGGTAGGACACTCAAAGGCTTCTTGAAGACTGACGATTGGTAGATGAGGAATACAGTGACAATACCTGCAATTAGTGATGGAGATTGGTTGCCTGTTGAACTCAATGGCATTCAGTTCTTCTTCATGGATGGTAATATCACCTAAATTGCCACTCTTCCTACTGAAAGAAGAAATAGCTTTCTTCTTACTTCCTTTGCCTTCTGCATAAGCAGAACAAAAGAGAAAGAATACTAAGTAACTAAAATAAAAGGATTCTGAAAAACATTATGAATGAAACAACATACCTTCGAATGATGTCACGCTGAAGATGAAGTTGTTGATGACTTTGTTTGTTGTGTTGTTCTAGAATTCTTCATTATACCACCACAAGGTGTAACTTTTAGTGACTAACTTACAAGCATTGAAAGAAGGTAAAATGTTTGTCTTAAATTGGATAGTTGGGCTTTGCCACACGTCTTCCTCATCGATTAGAAATCTGGCTTCCCMGCTATGATTTCCCGTAGTTAGTATTGGAATGGCTAGAGACTGACATAKGCCAAATTGTMTGGAGACGAGTTGGGTATTATACATTTCAAAACCAAAATACTCAAGCTCAGYAGTAGGTAGATCCCTGACGGTCAGGACTGAACACCAGAATTTCGAGTCTTGGGTAAAGGAATGTGACAAACCAATTTATTGTAGCCACTCTAGTGTAACATCGAACATCCCTAGACTAAATGAATTGCTCCTGTCCTTATCACRTAAAGGGTGTCAGGCGCTAGGTAAGAGGTCTAGTTGCGTGATACATTTTATGGTTAGAGAAGGGTCCATCACCTTTTGATGATCATAGCAGGTGAAGTACATCTCAGCGAAAGAAAGGCAACTAGTTATCCGAGTGGTGTTTGCTATTTTGGTTTTGTTGTCTTGTTGAAGTTTGGCGATGATTTCATTTTGGGATAGTGTAAAACCAAGGTCAGTGTACAGGCTTCCCCAATAAGTTAGGAGCCAGAGAGGACAACCTATTCGGTTAAGGTCATCCCCATCTATGATTGTCTACCTACATCTATATAGGCAACGATAAAGTTGTCCCAACATAATGGGCCCCAGCGCCACAAATGATGAATTGAAGGAAATGTTCACAACCAAAGGTAAAAATAGAGCAGAAATGCTACCAGACTTACACATCATGAAACGGGTAAGGGCAAAGAGAATGAAAAGTACATCCTCCTCCTCTTGGGTGACTTTTCGAGAAGATTTGGCGAAATGTGTGAGAAGCCCATTAAAACCAATTTTGCTCTGGCTTCCCATTACTTTTTTCAAAAGCATGTGGCATCTGGTATACAAGTCCTCTACTCTTGGAACCACAATGAACACCCTTAATTCCTGGTCCTCGTCATTGTAAGGCGATAACCCGGTGAGGAAAGCAATGTCCGCTTAAGTAATTGTCATAAGTTCCTGACGAAGGACAAGGCAGTTAAGGACAAGGTYCGAGAGCGACATCAAGGGACAAGTGACCCATTAAATGGGATTTTGCTGAAAGTGGCCARTTTAAGGAAACTTAAAACCCTTTTTGTTTGACATGTTCGGTGAAAGCCTTTCAGATGCTTGAACTAGTCATCGGCATACATATCTTGAACCCAACCTTTGATTGGATTTTGACTCAAAATCCACTAACAGGTTTGGACATCCTTTCCTTTCCCTCTCTCCTGCTGAATATAGGGAACATCATTATTTGCAGCTGCCCGAAGACCATCATTGCAAAAGAAATATTTAGAGAATGTTGGGGTAGTTTCCCTCATGAAATTCTTCCTGTCATCCTCATTCTCAAGACGAAATGAAAATTCAGGACCAATGGAGGCTACACCTTTCCTCCCAGGACTTTTGATGTGCCAAAATAGAACAGGACGAAATTTGTCTTTATGCTGCTCAATTAATTGGCACATAAAGACTTGATCAATTTGGAGGTCTGGAATCTTGCACTAGCGAAGGGCTTTCGACGAATATTCTATTCTCAGATCGGCGGGAAATTTGGTGATTTTTGGCGCAAAATTGCGAATAGTAAGTTTGAGAAGAAAATACTATTTGAATGGAAAGGAAATGAGGCACAAGATGTCGTTTTATATTCTTATATGTTTCGTTTGAACCAAGGCAGTTGATCAATGAGATGATATGTGGAAAAGACGTTTTTACCCTYAATAAATAATTAAAATTACGAGAGTAGAAAGTTGGTAATCCATATCAAATGCAAACATTTGCCGCTATAAGAAACGTTGAAGGCAGCTGAGCGACTTACTTTCATTGACTAAAGAAAAGTTACCTTTTGATCATCTTGCCCATTGTGATAAAATTGTTTTCAAACCCTCTTTCTCTGATAATTCTTGTTGAATTGACCCTCTAAGCCGACGATGGACTTTCATTTTGAGGTGATTAGTAAAGCCAAGTCTCCAGGGTTCAAGGGTTTAATGTGGTCAAGAGTTGAGCAACATCTCTCTTCTTTTCCTTATGAACTTAGAAAAAGGAAAAGAAAGTCACTAAGAGATGATGAGTTTCAGTGATTTCTCATCTGGCRCGAAGTGTTTGGTCATCCTTACACAGAAGAGGAATATCGTGCAGACAAGAAGAAATTCCTTGGAGAAATAGAGCAAGAGCTTGAGGCAGAACCAAACAATGGTCAAGGTGATCCAGAGGAGGACTCTGATGAAGGATTCAGAAGTAACAAGCGACGTCGCCAGACGCTTGTATCAAGGAAAACAGTCATGAAAGGAAAGTGTGAGAGACAGATCGCTAGGGAGAATTTTCTCTGGAGGAGACTTGTTTGATGATGCTGATTCTGAGAACTACATACATGATGGAAAGGGAAGATTAGTAGGGATGGTTTCCTTTTCTTTTGCTTCTTTTTTGTTTCTTTCTTTTCTTTCGCTCTAATATTAAGGCTCATGATATGTTAAAAAAGCGTTTTGGTGGCATAACATTGATGAGCAATATGTGTATGTATGGTGCTAGAGTCCAAAAGTAATGATCTTCATTGATATTTAGCTTATACATATTTTGTGATAAAYACATATCTTGGAATATTAGCCCTGAACTAGTAATAACATAATCTCAAAATATATTCTTGGGTTTAAAGGGTCAATTTATGAAATATTTCCGTGATCATGAACAAAGTAATGGGAACTAAATGTTTCTTCACCAAGAAATGTCCCGTCGAGTTATGACATCGGTTTTGTTAAAATATCAAATATTTTCATAAATCAAGAATTTATTTAGGAAGCTTCATGACTGATTACCAAGCGACGTATACGRCTTATAAATAACCGCTAGGAACACGTCGTTTAACCTTTCATATTCCATTTATTCTCTATAAAGTCTCTCCATTTCATGCATTTCTCCTYWATACCTTTCTTTCATTTCTCTCAATCCCTTAAAAACCATGTTATTTTTAGCCCACATAGAGAAATACCGGTGTTCAACATTTCTAACCCAGGAATAGAATGGGTGTGGTAGTTTTATGAACCTCTTAATCATAATGCATGGACCATCCCAAGCAGAGTACTACAAGAATACGAGACTCTTTCATATCCAGWTGAGTGCGAGAACCATGGGCTAGCCTTCGACAGAATGTTTGAGTTTCTCAACTTGAAAAGGGAAGCATTCCTTCAGGGTTCTGCTTGGCGATGGGGCTAAAAGCCATTGATACAATAAGAAAAGGAAGGGGAGAGCAAGTGAAGTGTTCTGGAAACCTATCATGATTTGGACTTTCTTAAAGTCCATTTGTTTCCATATATGAAAAACAACAGCTACGCTTTGCAGGACTTGTCTCTGGTGTTCAAGGCATTTGCTGTTGGTGCTAGGGCCGTATCGAGTGAGAAGGTAGAATTCTTCCATCATCTGGTGAAGGTAAGGGCTGAATACTGTGAGGTATGCTTTGCTCCAGGTCCCGGAGGGTCTAATAAGAGAGTTCGATACAAGTGTTGTTGCTAGTTATTGGATGATTACCTCCAACATAGGTAGTATGTGAATTGGTGTTTAACAACACCCGGTGACGATGAGTTTGAAGGATACTTGGAACGTCCTGACGTCGGACAAATTGTGTCTCAACTTCCAAGTGCCCCTATGGTCGTTCTATCCCAAGGTAGCCACGAAATAATTATATATTGTACATATAATTAGGCTTTCTCTAATTTGTCATAAAGTAGCAAATCTCCAAAATGCTCTTCATGCGACTTAGTTTAAATTGAATTTTAGAACTTTTGTACTCTTGTCAAAAAAACATTGCCTTCCAATGTTACAAGTTGTATTTCTGAAGTACTTGATCATTAATGAAATGTTCTGCTTGAAATGAATTTCTTTATTTCTTGCGTAATACAAGTATAAAATTCATTAATTGATGAATAGTGTTTATTGACAAGACATTTCAATATTAATGCTAGCATCACCACTAAATGACTGCTCAGTAATGATGACTTTCGTGGGATAATGGGTCAATTTATGAATTTGGTCTCCAAGTAATTTCCCAATAAGAGGTAAATGTAATTCTTGGAAATTGTGTTGATTTATTTGAGCAGTATCCCATTCTAAGTCATTTTTCATTTCTACTGCAAACATAAGATGACTACCAAATTATAATCATATGAATATAAAGTCATTCTTATATCAAAAGCGTAAAATGAGGAAACTTGAGTTTCTGGCATTGAAGAATGTTAATCCGTAAGGACACAAGTGATATCGCCCATGACAATTAAGGGGGCAATTTGTTATGGATMAAAAATATATAGTTGACTTAATTAGGAGAGTTTTACCAGCAGTAAGTAACTAGCGACAAATAAGGCAGAAGGAAAAGACAGGCGATACACGACATTCTTAATATAGCTTCAATCTAGCGATACATCAATAGCGTTAGAAGGGAATTATGGTAAGGACGACCCATCAGGAGATAGCCTAGAAGCAGGCCCATGAAGATCAAGTATGTGGGACTTGGAGGGAAATTACGAATACTTGAAATATGAAAAGAAGCGGCAAGAAACCGTTAGATAAAGTAACTTCTACCCACGATCTACACCCTTGGAGGCCTATAAATAGATGCATTGATTCAGAAGTAAACAACAACAACAACAACAACATCAATCTATCTCTTTTCGCATTAGTTTCCTTTAGCCACACTTGGCTCAGTAGCCAAGTTAGTTTAGTTTAGCGTAGCCTAAAGTAGTCTAGTGTAGCGTCGCGTAGTTCATCTTATCATGGATCAGTAAGTTGTTCGATTTTCATTCCATTGTGTGTAATCATGGAGGTAAACATCCTTCCTTGTAATACAATGGTGATCTGATACTTATCCCTTTATAATGGATGTTGTTTGTCTCTTATCATTATTGTTTGTTTTACGCTTCAGCTTTGTTCCATAATAAGTTGTCCTCCTTATGTCCCATCTTCTTGATTAACTCTATTCGATTAGGAACCATTTTACGTTAGCGAGGTTATCAATATAATCAGTAACTAGAGGGGCAGCCCCCTACCGAACTAAGAACAATATTGGGCAGTTGACTTGTTGGTGAAGTGCAAAATCACCTCAACAAAACTGAAGGGATGGACCTTGTGAAGGAACTTTCTTGTCGGAGCCTCATTTAGCCACGGAAGTTTGTCAAAGCGAGACAATTCAGAGATCATCCATAGGATTGCAGGTTGTTAATATTCAAAATCATCCCATATTTAGAGATTTGATGAAAGACCTTACAAAAGAAGAATTGGCCGATCATTGGACAGAAGGCTTTGCAAAAGATGTTCTGATGACTAAGCAATCATCTGATGTGGAGTTAGTAGAATATGGTCTGGAGGGTTTGGATTTGCAATTGTCCAAGTCAAATCTCGATTTTCTTGCAAATTGTTCGGAGGGAGACCATGATTATGACATTTGTAATGCGGTCACTTTCCCCCTAGCGTTCAAAGCTTGCGGATCTAAGCAAAGGGATACTTCATGGGCATATGAAGTAGACAAAGMTGAAGCCGTAGGTAAGACCTTTACTATTTCACCTGAGCTGAACAAATTGGGTAAAAGGTCTAGTCTAGCACCATCTATAGAAACAGTCACTAAGGAGCAAGAACAGTTCGTTATTGAACACTTAATAAAAGATTGCAGTGTTGACAATTCACATAGTAAGCCTCTTTATGCCACTGTCAATGTGGACGATGCTAGGTTAGGAAAAGTGCTGATTGATACTAGTGCTAATATAAATCTTATGCCTTGGTCAGTTTTTAAAGAAATTAGGTAAGGGTAGGAAAGATTTATCTAGCGATAGAATCCTTAATGCATTCAAATGAGCAAGTCGAGAGTACTGAAGGGTTGGAGCCTATGCTATCCACTTGGCATCTAGACTTGGTACTTTTCTTTTATGTAAAAGGGGAGGGGTAATTCAATGCCGGATTTTGGAACATGGTTGCATTTAGCTTAATGTTATATCTTCAATGTATCAGAAAATAATACTATGGAATGAAAATGAATATGAGGTAGTTTGTGTTGATGTAGATGCGTATATGGTTGATACTAACTTAGAATTTCACAGGATACTTATGAAGACCTTGTTTAATGATGAAGGGATTTCTCTCAAGCTTGAAAGTCAACCGACACCAAGAGTGAAAGTTATTTCAAGCGCAATCAAATGCATTGAAGAGGCTGCTAAAGATGATGAATCACAAAACACATCTAAATAAAGCTTCTCACGTAGTAAGAAGTCTAGCTTCACGGAGCCACCTTGTACCAGTTTATGTCCATGGTGTATCTCTTAGGAGTAGATTTGATGATATACTTAGTATTGTTAACGGAAGAAGAGCCAGCTTATCCAGTGTAATTAATCTTGGATGTACGATATTCAGTCTTAATTGTTTAATAAGTTATATATGATGGATTATAACTTTAAAATTGGATCTGGTATAGCTTTAGCTCTTCAAAATCTTAGGGCTTCTAACTTTAATACAAACTTCTCTATCACAATAACCTTCTTAATAAGTGTTAAACATGATAAGAAAACAATTCTACATTACAAGGGACACAAATAAATCACGTTTATGTCTTTAGCTTGCAAAGTAGCCTTATAATATTGTAGATGATCTCATAGTATACAAATTCGATAAATTTTTAAGATATAAAACTTTAATGAAGGAACCTAGAGCTAAAAGTATCCACAATAAGACGGAAAATTAGAAAACAGAACCTGAAGTCAAAGATAAACAACAAAATTTTCATTTGGACATATAATCAAACATTTGGTGGGCAACTATTCTATGACTCTTATAAATCCTAAATTATGCAATAACTACAACAATATCAACAAGTAATTCAAGTATTCTAAAGTAAGTAACAACACATTAACAACTATAGCAAAATTATGATTTTAAATTTTCATAGGAGTACAAATACACAATATTAGAATAAAAATTTACAATTATAATTTTAGATATCTTAATTATAAAACTAAGAATGAACACCCTTATGTAATAGTAAATTAGAGATCWTACCAAGTTTGTTGCTAGACTAATGGAAGCGTCGACGAAGCAGTAGATGCGTGGGAGGAAAACGTCTGGGCTAATGGCGGCGGGGCTAAATGACGACGTTGATTGCAGCAAGCGAAGGACCGGAGAACAACGTGTTGAGCTAGAAGAGTACGAATTTGAGTAAGATGGAGAGAGGAGGATGAGGAGCAGACACGAAGAAAAAGAGAACCACGCACATCGCCATGATTGGTTGAGTTTTGTTGTAGAACGGTTTTCCGTTTGAAGTGTTTGGAGCAACTGACATTTTGAGAGTGAATATATGTTTTTCAACTTTGTTTTTTATTTTTTTTGTTATTTTCATTAAATTTAAATGAGTCATTTTGGGTCTTAGTTGAAGTAATTGTAACAAATAACAACCGATAAATTGTGTTATTATTTGWAACGGGCCAAGTAAAGCTCGATACAAATATATTGATCATATTATTGTCTCACAACATACTATTTGTAATGGACACTCGATTATTGATAACAAATAATATTATTTGTAACAAACTAACAAACAATATGTAATGTTCGTTACAAAAAGTATATTTGTCCGTTAAAAATAGGGTATTACAAATATCAATTTTTCCACTAGTTGGACGTGCAAGGGGAGGAGGAGAATGCAAGAAGGGGTGAGGGAGGAGATAGAGCAACCGTGGAATTCGATTTTAGGATTRGTTAATGATTTTTTAAAAAAAAAACTAATGAAAAATACCCAAACAATTAAAAATCACGTGGTATATCTACAAATATTATTAAAAAAGTGTTCTAATGAACGTGAGTTTTCCACGTGTCACTTTTACTCAATGTGAGTGTGCCATGTGGATCTTGCATTGTTCAACAAAATTGCACAATGTCTGCAATTTATGTAACTTGTGCGCCATGTCACCGCATCCACATTTAATTTATAAAAACAAAGTTAACAAGGAGATTTGATCTTCAGCTCCCATCTTAATATGAAATATAACTTTACCGACTTAACAAACTTTTAATAATATATTACATATCACTCTTATAAATATATATTGTAAGTGTTGTTCGCATTTGAAGTTGACGACTCTCTCTTATCGGAATTTAATACCAAATGTCCTATTTTTAATTTGAGTGTCCTACCAATCTCAATATTTTAATATAGTTAGTTCCCTTTCAAAATTTATAATGGTCCATTAACGATGTCACATACTCCCTCCGTAACGAAATAATTCAACAATTGACATTTTTTTATGTAACAAAAAATTACAACAATTATACAACTTTCCAATTTTTGGTTTCAATTGACTTTCTAGTATAAAACTAATTAAAAAAAGTGGTCCTAATTGCTTACCAACTTTTTTGTCTTTTCCTACCAATTTCTTTCTTTCCTTTTTTTAGGGACCACCCCCAATAATTCTTTTCCTAATCTACCATTAACTTATATAGCCAAGTTTAGCAAAAAGATACAGCAGTTGAATTTATTATGTTATGGAGGGAGTAGAATTTATTACGTTACGGCAAGGAATTGGGTCAACCAAACTAAATTGACGAAAGTACATTTCAATTACTGTAAGAAAAATATCAAATTTATGCCTGGGGCAACGCTCGGCCCGAGATACTAGGTTGTTTATAAAAAAAAGTGTTGCTATTAATATGTTTAATAAATAGTGTTCCCTTAAATTTTTTATAGCAATAGTTTTTCAAGTATGTAAAAAAGTTCTTCAAAAGCGTTGCCATAAATCACTTTAGACAGCACTAATGAAACTGTTGCCATAAATCTGTTACCGAAAGCCTTTTTTCTTGTAGTGATCTACTCCTATAGTGAAAAGCCCAAGGAGATTGGTGCCGGAGTTGATTCCTAAGATCTTGGAGGAAATCGCCAATCTCCTGAAAGCTGGATTTATTCAGCCAGTAAAATACGCTGAATGGATCGCCAATATTGTTCTTGTTGTTAAAAAGAACACTAAAATTAGGATTTGTACTGATTATAGAGACATCAATAGTGCCTCACCAATGGATCGATATCCTATGCCGGTGGCTGACATGCATATAGATGTCATATCCAGACACAAGTTGGTATCTACCCWTGATGGGTTTGTAGGATATCACCAAATCAGGATCGCTAAAGGTGATCGTTCTAAAACCGCGTTTAGTTGCCAAGGGTCTGTGGAACTCCATGAATATGTGGCCATGCCTTTTGGCTTAAAGAATGAAGGAGCAACTTATCAACGTGTTATGAACYTCATCTTTGACGAGATGATAGGGGATTTTATGGAGATCTACATAGACGATGTTATGGGATGGTGAAATTAGGAAACGCATCGGAACATGAAGAACATCTCATTCGTGCCTTTGAGCAAATGAGACGGTTCGTTGTTAAGATCAATCCATTGAAGTGTGCCTTTCGGGTTAAACCCAATAACTTCCTCAGGTTTTAAGTACACAAAAATGGTATCGAAATAGTTCAGAACAAAGCAAAAGCTTTTCTAGAAGCACAACCCCCTTGAACGAAAARAGAGATGCAAAAGTTTCTTGGACAGATAAATTATGTTCGTAGATTTATTACTAAACTAGCTGAAAAAAAGCTTTCTCCCCTTTGTCGAAATTAAAGAAAGGGGACGACTTCAAATGGAATGAAGAGCATCAACAAGCATTTGAGCAKATTAAAGCAAAGCTAGCGTCGCCACCAGTTTTAATCCCAGCAAAGTAAAATGGGAAGCCATTGAGATTATATTTGAGAGTGTCTAATTGATCCATCGCCATTATGCACACTCAAGAAAATGAGCAAGGGTAGGAACAAGCGATCTTCTACCTAAGTAGAATTTTGCAGGATGTGGAAACCAAATATACTATCTTTGAGAAATGGTGTTTGAGTTTGTAAGATGCTTTCATCAAACTTAACCATTATTTCATGGCTTTCTCCATTGAAGTTCTATCACCAACCGATGAGTTRAAACACCTCTTGAATCACCCCTTTGTCAAAGGAAGGTTGTGTAAGTGGAGTATGCATCTATCTAAGTTTGAGCTGAAGTTTGTCCCTCAAAAGGCAGCGAAAGGCCAAGCTTTAGTAGAATTCTTGGATGATCACCCCATTGAGAGAAGCGCCCAGGTTTAAGAGGAGGGACCTTAGTGCCTATTTGTTGATGGATCAACCTAAATTGATTAAGTTAGAGTTGGGATAATGATGACTTCACCGAGAGGTGTAAAGACCAAAATGACARTAACTTTCTCCGATCGATGCACAAATAATCTAGCGGAATTTGAAGCTCTTATTGTAGGTCTCAAGACTTTGAAAGATATGGGTGTTAAAAGGGTTCAAGCTTTTGGAGATTCTCAATGGGTTGTATCACAGATTAGCGAAGAATATAGAGGAACCTCCCCTTTTGCTCTTGCGATTAATACAACTTTGAGAGAGCTAATCTTCTCATTTGAATTRTGTGACATTTCMTATATTTCGAGGGAAGAGAACCAAGAAGCTAATTATTTAGCCCAACGGGCTTCTTCCAATGATCCTGATGGTTTTGATGAGAGTCTAATACACAATAGTTCATTCAAGTTAAAAACCTTTGGAAGAAGCAGTGAAAGCTAAAGTAAATAAGGTCAGTGTTCTTGAGTTTGAGGTAGACTGGCGTCAGGAGATCAAGGAGTACTTGAAGGATCCTTCTAGTAAAAAAAGTTCCTACAAATGTGWGGTTGGCAGCAACAAAATATTTTYTTTCGGGAAATAAGTTGTACAGGAAAGATCCACAGGGACTTTTGTTGAGATGTGTGAAAAACATGAAGTTGTTGACTATCTTAGCAGAAGTTCATTGTAGAATTTGTGGATCGCATCAATTAGGGCTTAAGATACGATAGCTCATGCAATGGATGGGATTCTTTTGGCCTTCAGTCAAAGGAGATTGTTTACAATATGCTAAAGGTTGTAAACAATGCCAGAGATTAAAGCCAATAAGCAGAGCCCCAACAGTTGAGCTCTATTCAATTATCTAACCTTAGCCCTTTAGGAGCTGGGCTATCAATGCAATTAGAGCTATTAAACCACCTTCATTTGGACATCATGAGTATATCTTGATAGCAAATAATTATATTAATAAGTGGATTGAAGTTCAGGCATTTTAGAAGCTCAATGCAAAAGTAGTGATTTACTTTCTTGAAGAAAGAATCTTCACAAGATTCGGGATTCCAGAAACTATCACCATTGATCAAGCGTCAATGTTCACGGGAGACAAATTTGAGGAATATCTCAAAGAATTCAATATCCAAAAGGTACATTCCACGCCTTATTTTGGTCAACCTAATGGGTAAGCTGAAGTCACAAGCATGATCATAGCTGAAGGAATATTGAAGATGGTTGAAATTCACCCATGAGACTGGCATACCCTTTTACACTATGTTATGTGGGCGTACAGGACTTCGAAAAGGGATACAACGTGGATGACTCCATATCAATTAGTCCATGGACATGAACCGGTGCTGCCAGCAGAACTAAGTGCAAAGTTTGTCCGAGTGGCTAGACAAATGGATTCATCATTCAAGGATTATAGTGAAGCGATGGAAATTGAGTTGATGGATCTGGAGGAAAAGTGGTTGCGTGCTTTGGAAAGTATTAAAGCCCAAAAKAAGCAAGTAGCTAAGTCTTGCAATAAGAAGGTCAAGCATAATATTTTCTTAGAAGGAGACTTGGTATGGAAGATGAAGTTGCCTAAGCATAATTATAAAGATCATATTTTTGGCAAATGGTCATCTAAACGCGAGGGGCCTTTCAAAGTGGTTGGAGTCATCTCTAGAAACGCATATCTCTTGTAGGAGTTAGATGGTGATATATTTCTAAGGGCACTAAATGTCAAGTTTTTAAGACAGTATACACCAAGTATTTGGGAAAGCCACCAAAATCTATGGTCGAGACATCCTAAGCTAGAGGCCTTCGACAAATAATGAATTTATTAATCCATGTAACAAAATCATCTAGGTYAGGTGATACATGGATTCAAGATAAACATCATGATGATGAAGATTTATTTGTCTTCTGGAAAGTTCAAAGCTTTCTAACGTGATTGACATGCGGGGTTGAAAGAAAGCTTGAAGGCTTTCAACGGAAGATTAAAGGTCAAGAGACACCTAAGGGAAAGTAATTGCGCGGAAGTTACTGGACCTTCACTTTGTTATAAATATAACCTGTCATATTATTGTATCTTACATTCTCACCTAATTCCACTCTCTTTCTTTAAAAAATCTWTTTCTTTTTCTTCTTTCCTTGRAGGAATTGGCCCAGTACGCCGTGTTACATAATTAAGTCTTAGATGCAATGTACRTGGTATAAGGGTTTGTTAATGCATTATAAAGGTTTAGTCTAGAGAGATGAACTAGTTGCGGATGATTAGAAACCTTAGTTACTTATCATAGACAACTACAAGTAAACTTGGTTGACTAAAACAGTCTGGGAACAGATCTAAACCTGTCCTCTCTAGTTTGCCTCATGTATTCATATTTTAGGAAAGTTTTCTTTCCACGTAAAATCGATTTCAAAAATAAACGAATACATGGTCTGTTGTGAAAGCTAGGGTTCTTAAGTATGGCAAGTATATAGAATGTCTTCATACTGATTCTATTTGATGTCAAATAAAATCAGGGGATATATTTTCCGTGAAATAATTCCTTATTTCCAAAGAAAATATATCCTAATGATTTCATGCAATATACGAACCAAAGGCTTACTTAAGAGCATTAGCTAGCACACAAACCCTAACACTTTTGCACGATCAAATTTTTAATACACAACTGCAAAAGTACTCTCTCTCTCTCTCTCTCTCTCTCTCTCTCAAAGACTAAACCTAGCATAAACCCTAATACCACATAGGTTTGAAAATTCTCTAATTTAAGCGTATTAGGCTAATTTTTTTGAGAGAAAAAATGTTGTAATTTAAGCATTCTGTGAGTTCAGTTTGCTGGGGAAGTTGATCGGGGATCAGCTTCATTTGAACCATCATAGTTAGTGGTTRAGTTCAACTTCCATAAGTGGAAGTTGGGGATCTTTTAGTGCATAGGTGCATAAATTGATTAAGTGTAATTCTTTTGTTATTCTGAGTGGTTTAATAAAAGAGTGAGTGAGTGAGTGGAGGACKTAGACTTATTAGAATTCCAACCTCGTTAAATTCTTGTGTTGTTTATTTCTCACAACCTCGTTAAATTCTTGTGTTGTTTATTTCTCACAATTATATTTCCACTGCCTAAGAATTTGTTCTTAATTGGTCTTAATCAATCGAAAAATCTACAACACTTATACAATACTCAATTCACCCCCCTCTTAAGTATAATTTGCACTTTCAATTGGTATTAGAGCCTAACTTCTTGAAAGGGTAACACCTAGAGAAGGAAGAGAAGATGAGTACTCAACAGATGACAAACAGAAATGGAGGTTCATGGTTGCCCAAGTTCAATGGAACAAATTATCCTTGGTGGAAGATCTGCATGMAGAACTTCATTATTGACACTAACTATGAGTGATGGATGATAATCAAGAATGGTCCAAAGAAGGTTATTGCCAACTTAGACGGTACAGAGAAGAAGGAGAGTGAATATTCAACTATAGATCTAAAGACTCTCGAGAAAAATGCCAAGGCCATTTTACTTCTTCAACAAGGTATTGCAAACAATGAGGTATGCTGAATTTTAGCATGCTCTACTGCTAAGGAAATATGGGAAACCCTAGAGTTAGCCTATGAACGAACTAGTGAAGTTAGGAGATCTAAAGTGGATATGCTTATGTCCAAATATGAAACCTTTGATATGAACTTAGATAAAAATATAAGAGATATGTTTAATCATTTCACAACAAGAATCCGCCTTATTAGCGACGGATTTTACCGACCGTCAAAATAACGGTCGGAAAATGTCATATCATCGACTGTTTTTTGTAGGACGCAAATTACTGATCGTGTTTTAGCATGAACGGTAATTACTGTCCGTTTTTTAATTTTACCGACCATTGTATGGTAATGGTCGATAAATCGGTCAATTTTATATTTTCAATAACTAAATAAATTATCGACCGCCTACATGGCATTACCGATCATATACGGACGATAATTGTTTTTCCCATAGTTTATATCAACAAACCATTATCTAACCCACTCACTCTCACACCCGTTCATATCTAACTAGTCTCTAACTCTCTCTCTCTCTCTCTCTCTCTCTCTCTCTCTCTCTCTCTCTATCCTCATTAACCTTCCTCTCATCTCTCAAGTCTCTCCTCTCTCGTCATTTACCTTCCACTCTCCTCCCTGTTCACCACCACAGGTGTCACCAGCCGCGTTCTCACCATAACCACCTCTAACCCCTTTCCCCCGCGATCACCACGCTGCACCTCCTCCCTTGCTCGCACCGCTCCTCCTCCCCCTGCTCGTGCCGTTGATCCTGCCCCTCAGTTCGCTACGCGCTACTCGTCCTCCACCCTCCTTGCAGATCTAGGTTTTGGTTTTCATTTTCATTCTCTTTGCTTTTATTTTTCTATTGATTTATTTCTGATTTTTATTAAGTTTTTAATTTTGATTTAGTTTTCTGATTTTTATTTAGTGTCTGATTTAAAATTTTCGATTTTGATTTTTTTCTGTTTTTTGATTTTAGATCTAAGTTTCGTTTTGATTTTGGTCCATAGTTTAAATGGTTTTAAGCTAAGGTGTTTTAGTTTTGGGTTGTATAGGTATAATTTTTGGTTTTATTTGATCTTTATGTGATTTTGGGTTTGTTTTTATTTTTTTTTCAAAGTATGAGATGGATGAAATTTGAGTTTATGAATTTCAAAATCTTAACATATTTGAGTTTTTCTTGTTGTTAACTATTTGTTATGCCAAAATGGTATTTAGGCGGTCATTTTTCTTCCATTATTTGCCAATATGGTGTGTTTTCGATATCATAACTTTTGGTTTTAGATTTGCCCTTTGTTAGTTTGTTAAAGTTTTATGGCTTGTTATTGTTTTTTAGTGGTATTTATAGGTTTTTCTCTAGTTTCTTTTCTTTCTATTCTTTGCTCACTCAATATTACAAGCTTTGTGAGTGATTTGTTAAGTTGCCTAGCATGTCACATGCTAGTTTTAGCCTTCTACGTGTTGGTTGGTTGGTGTTATGTTAAGCCTTAAAGATTAGAACCATTTGCTCCTAAACCTTTATTTTCGAGCTATCTATTGGTATCTTTTGAATTTTTCGTGAGACTTTTTGAAATTGAAGTAAATTCGAGAGGTTTCCAAACAGTATAATTAAAGCTTCAATCGATAACGGCAAGAAGTTCATGGCGTTCGAGCATTGAGCGTTCACCTGAGTGTGCGCCTGAATCGAGGATGGCACGCGCGTTTTGCATGGCACGGCTGCAGGTTACCTCGATTTCCAGTAGGTATTTTGACGTGCTGATCCCTAGCTTTGGCCTGCGCGCGGCTTCGCATCGTCGGGAGTCGGCGCGTGGTTGCATGTGTTGCGAGTCCTTCCTCTTTCCGAAATGTTTTCGTGCACCCGCACCTCCCTAGTCTGCCCGCGCCACAGTCCGGCTCCCTGGTCCGCGCAGCCTCTTGCCCTCAACTGCAGCCGACTCTTCCTCCAAATTTCAGAAAGGTTTGGAGCAGTACGGATTACCTTGGTCAGCCGGGTCGGCCGTGGCTATGTGGCACCTCAGTTCGTGACTTTGACATTGTTGACTTGACTTGGAGGTGTTTTTAGCACATGTTGTATTTAGTAATGGCAAACTTGTAATTATGAGGAGCTTGTATTTGGGCTTTGTATATATACATTTAGGAGAGAGGAACAAAGAAGTGAGTAGAGTTTTTAGAATAGATTTTCAGGTTTCTTTTTCTTTTTCTTTCAACTTCATCTTCTTCATTCTTCCATTAGATAGGAGAGAGAGAGCTCCAAGTTCTTGATGTTTTTGCCCTAGAATTCTCATTTCTCAATCAATTTTAGCAATCTTTATATGCATTTCATCTAGAATTTCGAGGTACTTCCATTTCAACTTTAATTTTCATGTTTGCAAGGGATTGTGGGGATTGATTTGGGTATTGGTTTGATTCATGTTTGTTCAATTCTAGCGAGGATTTGAGGGGACTTRGGTTTGAGCTTGAATTGAGAGAGTTCGATGACTTGAGAAATTATTCTAACCACATTTCCAAACTAAGATTTCAATTACCCTTTTGATTGGATTAGAATATACACTTTGATTGGCATAAATCAATACTATAGATGGGCACAACTAGCATCTCCTAGGTGTTTTAGCATAAATTGATTTCCAAAGTCTTGTTCCTAGTTCAACAATTATTTTAGCTTTCAAAAATTTCTCAATTCAAAGTTTGTTTTGCTTACCTATTATATAGTTTGAACTTAAACACTTCTTGATTCCTTCCTTGAGGTTCGACCCATTACTTACTTCTATACTAAGTATAGATTGTAGTTTTGGTTTTTACAAATATTATTTGATAGGCCTTGATTAGGAATTTTTCAATGACCCTAGTTCAGTGCCTCGTCAAATTGGCGTCGTTGCCGGGGAAGCAGGGGCGGATCCAGGATTTGGAGGATGGTTATGCATTCSAAATTTTTGGATTTTGAGTCAATGATTTCGGGTTTCTTTCGGGGTGATGTTTTTTATAAGAAGACACAWTTTTTTTCAAAAAAATAGCTAAAGTGTTACTAATAAAAACAAAAACTAAATAGTTGTCGAAAATTTGTAATAATATTTCACAATTCTAAATATTTATCAAATCATAAATTAGTCAGATTATAACTTGAGATAAACTAAAACTTTAATCAAATTATAACTTGAGATAAACTAAACCTTTAATCAAATTAACACAACAAATTACAAAAATTAAACAAATTCATAGTATTTAATGTCAGAATGAAGTATTAAACAAATTAGTAATGAAGTCTTAGCTTTAGCCCGTTTTAAAAAAAGTCTTAGCTTTAGCCTAATTTTAAGCAATTTGATGTCAGAATTTGTAATTGATGTGGGGTATGCTATTTAATGTCAATTTTTGTATTGGGGTTTGGGAAAGTAGAAAAGTGAGTTATTCTTTTACAGTATTATTCATGCGGTTTTTTTTTGGTATTGAAGATGATTTTTTCCCCCAAATAATGGTTATGCATATGTCTTACCAGGCTACCAGGTAGCTCCGCCCCTGCGGGGAAGGCAAAGTGTTTGAGTTTCTACGAGTCTAACTTGGTTTTACTTGCTTTTTCATAAAATTCAAAAACCCAAATAGATTTTCCAACTTCACTTGAAGTTGTTTTTGTTTCATTTAGAGCAATTTTTCCTTTCATGCAAAGTAGCGAAGCACTTGTTTTTTACCCTGAGATAGAAAGGACTTTGAGGAAGAATATAAATTCAAGGAAAACAGGTTCAAAAGCTAGTGAAGAGAGAGAGAGAGAGAGAGAGTGAAGAGGAATTTGAGGAATCGAGTGATAGTGAGAAAGAAATCAAGGAATTTGAGGAAGAGAAGGAAGAAACAATGGCTAGACCCATTAAGGATTTAGGGACCCTGGGCTCCTATGCAATAACCAAACCAATTGTTTTACCAAATATTGATTGGAACTTTGAGATTAGGCCGAACCTCATCCAACTTATTGAATATAGGCCATTTCATGGGTTAAAGAGTGAAAACCCACATAAGCATTTGAAAGACTTTGAGAAATACGTCGATACGATTAAAGTGAATGGGGTTAGTCAAGAGTACTTGAGACGTAAGTTGTTTGAGTTCTTGCTTTTTGGGAAAGCCCTAGGTTGGCTCGAGAAGGAGGTAATACCCAACTCTTTAACTACTTGGGAAGAAACAACTAAGGCGTTATTGCATAAGTTTTACCCCCATAGAAAAACGGCCGAGATTAGGGCCAAATTGCAAGGCTTTGGTCAAAGAGTGGATGAGACCCTCACCGAGGCATGGGAGAGGTTCAAAGAGTATCAAAGAGAATGCCCCCATCATGGAATCCCTAAATGGCTCTTGTACCAAACATTTTACATGGGCTTAAACAACACAAGTAATACAAGCTTGGATGCCGGAGCGGGTGGTCCCATAATGAACAAGAGCGAGGATGAGAAAGAAGGGATCATAGAGGAAATAGTGGACAATTATACGACTTGGCAAGAGGGTGAGCGAGCTCCCCCAAGGCAAAGCAAAGGCGCGGTCATTCTCTCGGAGAAGGCGAGGTAGTTGAGAAACTCCTTGAGGGCGTCAAAGCAATAGTGGAGAAGTCCCTTGAGAAGGGGGGAATCTCCTCCTCTCAAGCGGCTCCACCCACCCTTTKAAWGGGCCAAGGTAAGTCCAAGCCCCAAGTTTACAATTCTATGCCTCATAGTGTTTTGTTTTGCAATAATTGTGGTGCCTATGATCGTCTTTCTTCTTATTGTCATGTGYAAAATGTTTCCTTAATTGATGATAGCTATGTTGATGAATTGCCTTATGAATATGATTTTGAACAATGCAACTTGATGGGTTACAATGGGGCAAGACCTCGAATGGGAGGGAACCCTGATCCTAATGCATATGGGCCTATGAGAGCCCCTTACAACCAACCTAGCCAAGGAGGAAATGGCTTTGGTTACCAAAACGTATCCAACCAAAGGGTTTTCAACCCCSAAGGAGGAAACGGATTTGATAACCAAACGCAATTCACCCAAAGAAGGTTTGGTTATCAAAACCAAAACTTTGCTAAGCAAGGTTACGATTTTGGGAACCAAATCCCAAACCAACAATGGCAAGGAGGGTTTAGGGGTAATAACTCAAACTATGGGTACCAAGCCAACAATGGAGGGTATGCCAACTCCCAAGCTCAACCCCTATTCCAAGCTACTCAATCAAGTCCCTATTACCAACACCCCAATTTTCAAGGGGGAATGCAAGGGCAATTCATGAGGCAGAGAGGAAGCCAAGTTCCACCCCACTTCAACAACTCTTAAAACAAAACCAACTTTCAACGACACCCCACTCAAAACCAAAACATTCCCATCAATAAACACCCTCAAGACCAAGAGTTCCCAAAGGAGGACAAACAATAATTTCGGGCTAAATCRAAGGCTCTTGAGGGAAACATGGCCAACCTTGCAAAACAAACTTCGAAGTATATCCAACCCTCACTACCAAGTGCCTCAAAGAATGATGGGGTACACATGATGAAATCGAATGAGGATGAGGGAGTTGGTGAGAAAGTTGAGATGAAGGGTGAGGTGAATAAGGAGCCATTGGGAGAGAAAATCCATGAGCAAGAAAAAGAATGAATAAGTAGAGAGTATGAAGAAACAAAGAGTGGATGAGAGTGAAAAGCCCAAGGAGGTAAAGCGGTAAATGATGGTGAGGTTGA
>SNQN01000463.1:125152-142516 GCA_008642245.1 Bassia scoparia
AATCCGCCGGTATTTTTAGATTATTTTTCTGATTTTTCTTTGAATTTATATAATTTTTACAAGTTTTAAAAATGATTTTCAAAATAAATAAATTCATAAATTCTAAGAGAAATCCAAAAAATTCGGGAATGATCTGGAATATTCTAGAAGGGTAATCTTATCCAACAAAACCAAAATCCAGATTTTAGGATATTCTCAGACCATAGATTAGAACTAGAAAATACAGATGCAAAAATTCTCGAAGATACAAAACGAAAGATTTATAGAATTAAAAATCATATATACGCTTGATGMCATGGCTTGCCAAGTCACCAGAAGCATATATACGCTATGGGTAGCGTATGTATGCTCCACATGAGTGTATATACATACGCTTCCCACAAATGTATATACGCTCTTGTATAGCATATATAAGATTTTGTTTCCTATGTTATTCTTCGTCTACACCTATAAATACATGCCCTCGGTGCTTATTCGAAAATCAATGAAAACCTATGGCAATACAAAAGCTCTCAAAAATCTCTCCTTTATCATATTCTTATTTTTTTTCCCGTGGTGTGTCGCTAATTGGCATAGGATTGGAATCTATCAATATGGTGCAGCAGTAATGGGATTTGAGGGCTTATGTGTTAATGGTGTTGACTTAATGTGTGAGTACGTATTGGGTACGAGGTTGTTAGTGTTTGTTTTTTTTTCAAGCCAAATATCCCTTTCAAAAAAGGTAAATATTGATATGATATTAGGCAAGCTCAAAACAAAACCAAATATTTCGATTTATTTAATATATTGGTAAATAAAAAATAACTTAATTAAATAAAAACTAGTGGCTTACAATCATCCGTAGTGGTAGGCATTTTTTAGATGACGGTTATAAAGTTTTTGCTTGTATAGGCATGGTGGCGATCCCCTCACTTGACAAAACTCCCCCAACGCACTCACGTGCGGTTTTAATGGCTCAAACCCATAAAGACAATGAAAATGGAGTTTGAGTCTGAATGTTCTATAAAAGTTTGAGATTGGTCACACTAGAGATGTAATCAATTAGAAATCTGATCATGTGGCTGATGAATTCCCCTTCCCATGTCTTACTGTGATTTATTAGTGACCAAGAGAACAGGGTGCACTGGATGAGCTTTTATTAAATTAAAAAAATTCAATTTTAATAGCTTGTACTTACCTTAAGATTTTCAATGTGCATAGTGTAATTTTGCTATTATGTGAAAGGTGGTGACGAGCATAGCTTATGAGCGGTCTTAATATGAACTACGTCATCACAAAAACTAATGTGAAATGATGTTATTTTGATTTTATTTACTTTAATGTATCTTTTGTTCACGGAATACAAAAATGTGAATGTAATACATTCGAAATATTAGTGTTAAAACTGTTATTGTAATCATATGATGGTGCATTATGTAGTTTTCTTAGTTTTWATGAGTACATTTTTGTATTATTGTTTTGATTTCTCGTTACCTGTAACAAATGATGTTGCGAAATGGAAACAATATAATTAAATGACATATGTGTAGTGACTTTATTTGCTATARGAATCCCGATAATAATGTGAATCTATTAGACACAAGAGTTTTTGTGGCAATGTAAAAGTATAGCAACATTAATATTTGTAGCAAAAGTAATTACTTAGCCATAGTAACACTTGTGGCTAGAGGCTGGTTAGTGGAACATTTGTAATTCGTGTGAATTAAATAATTCTAACATGGCTTAGAAATAAGTAATGAGAATCACTCTTAAAACTCAATTTTCTGATTTTTAAACTCAAAACCAGAATCACTCTTGTTCTAAGCCTAAATGCAATTATTCTACTAGGAGAATCACTCTCAAAGTCTAATAATTAAGATGGTGAAAACTTGTAGCAAACTAGCTCCCAGATTTTCGAACAAATTCAGAATAAACAAGCAGTTTAGACTAATTGAAACAACGTTTCTTTTTTTTATAACATACAACAAGTCTGATTTTTTTACAAAGGATGATCACCTATTATAGGAGATACTCAAGGTGAACCAACGGTTCACATCAAAACTACAAAGCAATGGTCTAAAATCAAAGCAACTTATGTGGACGAATCAAACCCTTTTGTGGACTAGAATCAAAGCCCCTTTTGTGGACTAGTCAAAGCAACTTTCGTGGACCAAAAATTAGTAATAAGTACCGAATTGAAAACAGATAAACTATAAATTTAACAGAATGAAAACAGATTAATCGCACCTCGAGTTCCCACTTAAGCTACTAGCTGAAGGGCACATGTATTGAGCTACTTGGTTGAGGTGCTTGCTTCGCTTGTGAGAGTTCACTTCCTTGCTTTGAAGGTTCTAACTATTTATAGTTAGAATCGTCACATTTGACCCAATGCACAAACCTTGCAATTTTCCGATATCAATACTTGGATTTGTGCTAAGTAAAATCTCTTGGTCTTGAACTTCGTTTGTTGTGTTTAATTCTGTTTCATCTCTCCCTTCTTCAATTGGAATTGTCCTCAATTCATGTATCTTCTCATCATCCAAATATCGTGACAAATCTCCAATGTTAAATGTTGCTGACACACGTATTCCCTGGAAGATCAATTTTGTAAGCATTATCTCCACATCTTTCCTTCACCTTGAATGGACCTTCTGCTCGTGGCATTAATTTATGTTTTCTCTTTCCGGGAACCTTCTTTCCTTAAATGAACCCATACTAAGTCACCTGGTTCAAACAACCTTTGTGGTCTTCTCTTATTTGCCTTCTTTTTGTATGATTCATTTGCCTTTTCAATGTTGGTGCGTATTTGTTTGTGTAACTTCACATACTTTCAGCTTGCTCTCTAGCATCTCTATGAACATATGAATCCTTCGTAAAGCTATCAAATCAATTGGCACAATAGGATTTACCCCGTAAAAACTTATGGTGAATGCTTAGTAGCAAAGTTGGTGTTCTATTGTAAGCAAATTCAGCATGGCATAATTTTGTATCCCAATCCTTTCCTGTTTTGCTTACTAGACCCCTCAGGAGTGCCCAAGAGTCTTGTTGGTCCACTCAGTTTGACCATCTGTTTGTGGGTGATGAGATGTACTAAAAGTAATTTAGTACCCATAAGTCTCCACAAAGTCCTCCAAAAATAACTCAAAATTTTGTGTCTCGATCAGAAACAATGGTTTTGGGCACACCATGTAAACGAACCACTTCCCTAAAATATAAAGAAGCAACATTAATTGCATCTTCAGTTTTGTGACATGGCACAAAGTGAGCCATTTTTGAAAACCGATCCACAATAACCATAATTGAGTCTTTCCCTCTTTGAGTTCGTGGCAAAGCCACAAATAAATCCATACTAACATCATCCCATGGCTTGTCTGGAACTGGCAAGGGTGTGTAAGGCCCTTGTTGAAATCTACCTTGGCTCGTTGACAAGTACCACAACGAGATAAGATAGTTTGAACATCTCCAATCATCCGTGGCCAATAGAAATGTTCTTGCAATAATTCCATGTTTTGTTAATGCCAAAATGCCTGCTAAACCTCCGCCATGAGCTTCCCTTATGAGTAACTCACGAATTGGACATTTAGGAACACACAATTTGTTCCCTTAAACAAAACCCTCCATTTGATGAAAATGATCCTTAGACCAATTTTGTTGGCCTTGATAATTTCACTAAAATCAGGATCAAGATTGTAATATTCCTTAATTAACTCGAATCCTAGTACCTTAGCATCAACAGTAGCCATATACATGCCTCCTTGATAATGCACAGCTACTATATTAGCTTTTCCAGCTTTGTATTTAGCTACAAAGTTGAAAGATTGTAAAAATTCTACCCACTTTGCATGACGAGCACTAAGCTTATGTTGTCCATGAATGTATTTCAAAGACTCATGATCAGAATGAAGAACAAAAGCTTGTGGACGAAATAATGACTCCAATGATTAAGGGCTCTAACCATAGCATAAAATCTTTATCATAAGTAGAATAATTCATTTTTGCACCATTTAGCTTCTCACTAAAATAAGCAATTGGCTTACCAGATTGAAAAGAACCGCCCAATACCTATCCCACTAGCATCACACTCCACCTCAAAAGGTTTAGAAAAATCAGGTAAGGCTAGAATAGGTGTATGACACATTTTTTCCTTAACAATCTCAAATGCCCTTTGTGCATTTTCACTCCACTCAAATTTCCCGTGTTTAGTACACTCAGTTATAGGAGCTAATAATGTGCTAAAATTGTTGATAAACCTCCTATAAAATGAAGCTAAACATGAAATGATCTAACTTCTGTGATAGTCTTTGGAACCGGCCAAGTAGAAATGGGCTTCCACTTTTGATGGATCCACTTTTACACCTTTATCTGAAATGATGAAGCCAAGAAAACCAATTTCATTTTGCATAAATGCACATTTTTCAATTTTACCATAAATTTTTTCTTTACTTAAAACCTCGAATAATTGGCGTAAATGATTAACATGATCTTCCTTGTTAATGTTGTAAACAAGAATATCATCTAAATAGACAACCACAAACTTTCCCAAAAACGGCCTAAGCACTTCATTCATAAGTCTCATGAACATGCTAGGAGCATTTGAAAGACCAAATGGCATAACTAGCCACTCATATAAACCATATTTTGTTTTGAATGTTGTTTTCCATTCATCTCCCTATCTCATGCAGATT
Source organism: Bassia scoparia (assembly GCA_008642245.1). NCBI lineage: Eukaryota > Viridiplantae > Streptophyta > Magnoliopsida > Caryophyllales > Amaranthaceae > Bassia > Bassia scoparia. The sequence goes on from SNQN01000463.1 coordinate 129,817, forward strand.
TGATGATATCCACTCCTAAGATCAACTTTTGAGAACAACTTGGAACCACTCATTTCATCTAACATGTCATCTAATCTCGGAATAKGAAATCTGTATTTGATAGTAATATTGTTCACAACTCGACTATCAATACACATTCTCCATGTTCCATCTTTCTTTGGAACTAGTAAAGCAGGAATTGTACACGGACTCATACTCTCTCACACATATCATCTCTCCATTAGCTCCCTAATTTGGTTTTGCAACTCCTCACTTTCTKTAGGATCACACCCATAGGATGGCTTATTTGGAATCGGAGCTCCAGAAATGAGATCAATTTGATGTTCAATTCCTCTTTTTGGGGGTAGGCCATGGGGTAATTCTTTAGAATAAAAAACATCCTCAAACTCACCCATAATTTCACTCGAAGCCGGATCACTTACCTCCACTCCCTCGATTAGTTCTCTGCTGATCAAAACAAAAATAATTTGTCCCTTTCCCATTTCACACTCGAATTTTTTCCTAMCTAAAAACACATTCCCACATAATAGGTTTTTTATTGGTTTTGGTTTTGTGTTTAGGATTTTTGAAGGTGGTAATGATAACAAAGTTTTAATTTTTCCATTTTTATTCACTTTGTAAACATTAGTCACACCATCATGAACCATTTTTCTATCAAATTGCCAAGGACGACCAAGTAGAATATGGCAAGCAGTCATTGAAATAATATAACAAAGTTCTTCATCTTCATAATTTCCAATTGAAAAAGACCATAATACTCTATGTCGTACTTTAACTTCACTATCATCATCTAGCCATTTCAGTTTATAAGGATTAGGATGTTTTGTCATTGGTARTGCCAATTTTTTTACAAGTTCAGTTGAAGCAACATTAGTACAACTACCTCCATCCACAATTAAWGTACATAATTTTTTCTTAACTAAACATTTGGAATGAAAAATTGTTTCTCTTTGCTCTTCTTGTTTAGCAATAGTATTAGTGTATAATGACCTCCTTAAAACCAATATTTCACCTTCCATTTCRGGATTACAAATGTCATCATCCATGTCCTCCCCTTCTTCAGTTTCAGTATCCATGAGAGGTTATATTCTAATTCTTCTATTTCTTCTATGTCCCGATTAGTCATTACTCTCTTTGTGGGACAATTATTTTGATAATGTCCATAACCTTGACATTTATAACATTTCACTTTTGATGTTTTATCATCTGATTCTTTGTCCTTTTTAGTGAACTCGGGTTTTTTACTCTTATCAAAGATGTTAGCACTAGAATAACCTTTAAAAGTACTCACAAACTTAGAATTAGTCTTATTTATAATGGGCCTTTTTTTTGATTATCATTTTAAGTGCCAATTTACAAGCTTCTTCAAAGTTAAGTAAGGATATATCTCAACTTTTTCTCTTATCTCATTATTTAGGCCACCTAAGAATCTGCCTAATTTTGTTTCTTCAATTCATCAATTTCACAAACAATAGATAGTTTTCAAATTCCTTAATAAAATCTTTCAATAGATAAATTGCCTTGCTTAAAAGTGACCATTTAACATACTGATTTTGCTTGTAAGTAGATGATACGAACTTTTCCTTAGCTGTTTTTTCAATTTTTCCCACGTAGCAAGCTTAGACTTTCCTTCCTTTTCCCTTTGCTTTTTAACACCATCTAACCAAATGGATGCATATTTTGGTCAGTTTCAGAATCGCCACTTTGTGTTTCCTCTCTTGGTGTATCTTTGTATTCAAAGAAACGTTCCAAAGAACGCTCCCATTCAAGATAAACCTCTGGATCAATTGTTCCATCAAATTCTGGAACTTCAATTTTCAACCCTATCATCACTCCTCTCTTTGTGTTCCTCACCAACAGTTTGTTTTTTAACATAACTTAATGTGATATTCTCACAATAGTTTGCAATGCTTGAGTTTTCTCAAGTAAAGCATCTATATTTTATCCCTTTTATCATTACTAGGCTGACCCTCCATTTTTTAATGTTCAATTTAGTCAAATAATAAATCAGCAAAGTTACTGTCCAGAATTTCTGTTCAAAAATCGTTTTTCAAAACACAAGAAAATGACCTTTATAAAATTATGAAACTTACTATATTAAAGATTATTATGTCCTTAATATGTGACAAAAATTTCAGACTTAAGTCTTAGTCGTTTAATACCAGTTTTAATTTTAATTAGCCATGGTCAGTTTTACCCGAATTTAAACAACTTGCAATGATCGTGTCAATAACAGTAGCAAAAGTCATATTAAATTCTGAAATTGTACAGTTAGAAAGTAGACATAATAATAGTAATTTCAAAAAAGAATCACCTTAAAAGTCGATTTGAGCAATGAGAACGAGCATACAATTCACCTCAAAAACTGTTTTTTTAGGGCTGAACTTCTTTTTACGTTTTTCTTTTTTTTTTCTTTTGGAACGTGCAAGTATGAGACTACTCACAAACCTTAAGCTCTGAATCACTTGGAACGTATGTAATTCGTGTGAATTAATACTTCTAACTTGGCTTAGAAATAAGTAATGAGAATCACTCTTAAAACTCAATTTCTGAATATTTTAAACTCAAAACCAGAATCACTCTTGTTCTAACCTAAATGCAATTATTCTACTAGGAGAATCACTCTCAAAGTCTAATATTAAGATGGTGAAAACTTGTAGCAAACTAGCTCCCAAGATTTTCGAACAATTCAGATAAACAGCAGTTTAGACTAATTGAACCAACGTTTCTTTTTTTTATAACATCAACAAGTTCATTTTTTTACAAAGGATGGTATCACCTATTTATAGGGAGATACTCAAGGTGAACCAACGGTTCACATCAAAACTACAAACAATGGTCCTAAAATCAAAGCAACTTAAATGTGGACTAGAATCAAAGCCCCTTTTGTGGACTAGTCAAAGCAACTTTCGTGACCAAAATTAAAGTAATAAGTACCGAATTGAAAACAGTAAACTATAAATTTAACAGACTGAAAACAGATTACATCGCCACTCGAGTTTCCCACTTAAGCTACTAGCTGAAGGGTCACATTGTATTGAGCTACTTGGTTGAGGTGCTTGCTTCGCTTGTGAGAGTTCACTTCCTTGCTTTGAAGGTTCTAACTATTTAATAGTTAGAATCGTCACATTTGACCATTGCACAAACCTTGCAATTTTCCGATATACAATACTTGGATTTGTGCAAGTAAATCTCTGGTCTTGAACTTCGTTTGTTGTGTTTAATTCTGTTAAATTTAAACTCTAAATACAATTTTCGCATCTTCATGCAATCTTCAAGGAACTTGAATCTTTCCTTTAACTTCTCAACTTTGAGGCAACTTTCTTCTTAAATATCTTACGAAAGGATTCACACTTCAAAGTTGGAATAGATACTATTACTGCACATCATTACAATGTATACATTCAACAAAAATATATTGACTTTCTCAGATAACAGTCAAGGTAACACGTCGTAACTAGTTCTGCACCATGAATGAACTCTTATGTAATCAGAATGTTCCCTTAATAAAACAAGTTATTCAAAAGCCAATCTCATTAAATATGTAACTTGTCTAGTGAAACAATTTTAAACTGCTGTTCCAGATACCAACAATATTCATACTTTAGTCATCCTGTTCTGTAATGGTTTTGTCATCAATTCAAAACTTAGAACTCAATAGCCTGTTGTTCTTATTGCTTCCTCCTAGAACACTTAAGAGACACTGTTCAATGAGCAATGTTTTGGCCATCCTAAGTTTTTCCTTCCTTCTCTACCAGCTCCTTCTGTTGTGGAGTTCTTGGGATGGAAGTTGACTTACACCATATGTCCCTGCAGTATTAGTAAGCTTACATTTTCAAATTTATACATCTCAGATCTTACCGCAACTAGTGAAGCAGTCAACTGTTCTAACTATTTACTACGTCTCAAACTCCTCACACAGGTCTCATCTTTCGAAACAAGAATAGAGTCCAAGTGACCTGGAATATCATTAACTATAACACATACATACATGTGTCGCTCCTGCTCTGTACGTGATAGACCACACAAATCTATGTGGATCGTTCAAGTGTCTCTTTACTGACTCTTCTTTGTTAAAAGATGATTGACATTTCCTTTGCACACTTTAACATATTCTATCCCACAACTAATGTTTGGCAAGCAACACTAAGTCATGGGTTTTTGTTGTTCAGAAGTGTAATACTAGCATGCCCAAACTTTTATCCATAGCACTGATTCTTTTCAGCATACATAACTAAAAAAATGACTTGTCCTTGGATTTATCAAATAATCTGATGAAACATCATCAAAACTGTTCCTTGCAGACTAGTTTAAGTCACTATAAAAATTTCCCGCACGCCAACCCCTTCCCAATTTATTCGCTCGTACTACCGACCTTACCCACAGAAACAATCGTGGGATTTATCGATCGTTTAAACATCGGTATTAACACCGAAATAAATCGGTCGGTATTACGACATTATTTCGCTCGTAGGGATCTTTAGTGTATAAATTAGACCTCGCCACTAAAAGAGCATTACGAGACCATTTTATGTTTTAAAAATAATAGAAAGGCTTTTCTCTTTAACATAAGAAACCTGTTTCTTAAAAAAGAGAAAATCTGTGAAATAATTACACTCTCTCTTTCGATCTCTACCTTACCCTCGTCATCACTCTCTTCCAGTCTCCACTCTCATCCTTCGCCCATCCACCCTCATCCACTCCAGCATCCCCTCTTCCCTTTCCCATCTTCTCATTCACTATCATCTCCCTCAGCTCATATTATCAACTCTCTCACCGCGCCGGCGTGCCCTCCAACCAACGCTCTCTCCCGCCGCACCGCCGAGATGCAGCCCTCAGGGAGTTTTTTTATTTACAATTCTTGTTTCCTTTTCTTATTTTTTTCCTTTCTGATTTTTTCCGGTTTCTAACTTATTTTGTCTAGATCTATAATGATTTCTAAAAATAATTTGTCTTTTGATTTCGATTCTTTTTATTTTTTTTATACGTTTTCTGATTTTCATTTTTTTTAGAATCTCGAGATGTTGATATCGAAATGCCTATCACGTCTCACTGAAACCACTAATTCATCCACCCCCGCCATCATCTCTTGCTGCGGTGCTGTGTGTTTGGCGTGGTTGTTGTGTTGGTGGTTGCTTGATCTTAGTACCCATGTTTTGGGGGTTTCAGTTTGACAAAGTATTCTTTCTTCTTCCCCACAAATTTTTGTAATTTGTTTGTGTATTTATCATTTTTGTGTTTTGTTGATTTTGTTTGAAATTATTCTTTGTCGAGCACATCTCTGTTCGGCACATCTCTCGAGTCTCGCTGCTTAAATTCAACTCTGACTCTTCCTCACGTCACACACTCGCGCGCATACTCTCACAATAGGGTTACATTATTGATTTTATCATCTTGGATTCGATGCGATTGTTAAATTTTCCAAGTAGTTTGTCTCTGCTCTCTACTACGCACTCTATCGCTCTACATCTCTACGCGGAGCACTTGTCTTTATTTTTTGTAGTTTCATGAAGCAGGGCTTTCCGAGTCTAATTTTCAACATGCATTAGTGCTTAATCCAATTGAGGGAAATTGACGAGGAACAAGCTAGGCAAGAGAGAGAAGCACGCGAAGAATTGAAGCTCAACATCCTAGAAGAAGGAGAGTCTGATGAATTTATGCGGCCAACTGAAGAGGTGTTTTTTCTTCCTTTATCAAATTGCTTGGATGAACTAGAAATTTCCTGTTTTTATCTTAGGTGTGTTTTTATCAAATTAGTAGGGGTGAATTAGAAATTGCCCATTTTATGTTACATACATYTGTTTTATCAAGTTATTGTGATGAACTAGAAAGTGCCCGTTTTTTTGTTACATGTGTTTTTATCAAATTATTGGGATGAACTAGAAATTGCCCGTTTTATGTTACATGTGTTTAATCAAGTTATGGGAATGAACTAGAAATTGCCCGTTTTATGTTACATGTGTTTAATCAAATTATTGGGATGATCTATATCAGGTTATTGGGATGAACTAGAAAAAGTAGAAATTGCTCGTTTTATGAATTATGATGATATGTATAACTGGCTAATTATGATATGTATCAGGTGTTTTATCAGGTGTGCTTGTGATTTGGATTTTCACGTTTTCCTGACGGTCTTTGTTAACTTTGAAATAGTGCTCATATGTTGTAAGGCTTTATAAACATTTTTTCCTTCGGATGTAGACACGTAGACTTGACCTGGCTGATGTTCTTTTAAACAGAGGAATGAACTTAGAACCCTTTAGCAAGTGATCTAAGGTAAATTTGATACAACGAATTGATGTTTTTGTAGCTCACTTMTTTTGTACAGAGTTATATTGGTTTTTGTCTCTCATTTATAGGTTGGGCTGGTTGTYTATGAGTCACAAGTGCCCGCTGGTGCCACTCCAGAGTATCTGGCTGGTCATTACATAGTATCATATGGACTTAAAATTGTGCACCATGTGCGTTTTTTTTAAATACTTGAGCATTTGAGGCTAGTGTGTGCTTTTCTGCAGCTTCAAAATGCAAATTCTTTTTTGCCCGTAATGGCTTTGGCTCCACAAGAGAAAGAGAAAGTTCTGGACATGGCGTAAGTAATCATTGATGCTATATCTCCTGTCTCTTATACACATCTAGATGTGCATAAGATTCCTGTTCATTGTTAATTAGAGGTAGAAAGTTCAACTAAAAGCAAGATATTACTGTCAACCCTTCTTGACGGAAGAAGGTCCTAAGATATTTTCTTGTGTCCAGTAATGCTTGTCTAATACCTTGATATGGTTGACTAGGTAATCCCGAGTAAGTAGTTGTATAATTGATGGGTGGATCAAAACAAAACTAAATATCTRGAGTCTCTTTGTCTMATCTTATAAAGTTTCACCATGATTAAATGATCGATTAATGCATATTCMTTCTATTTTTAGGTTCTTATATAGTTATACGATTGCATATAGCTTTTTACTATATATTATGCCACTATATGGTACATGCTATATTTTTCTTTRGTGAAAAAAGTAACAAAAAAAAGAACCATAAAAGAGAAAAGTATATTCCAAAAACTAATGCTATAAAAAACAGCCACAAAAATCRGAATTTTTGGGATTTCAAAGGTAAAAAAGCATTGTTATTGTATTATYATTTGATGTTGTACCTGCTAGAAGAGATGTGAATTAAACACTTAAGATAGGGACAAGGCGGATCAACATGTTTTGTGTCATTTTTTGTTACTTGTGTTCTCATCAAAATATAGAATGCTTTGACCGAAGTTGTGTGGTTTAATTATTTTGCTCACTACTCTTGTAATTGCACAACATGTAATAGGGTCAAAATTTTGTTTAACTATCAAAATATCTATAACTTTTTTCCTGTTTTACTRATCAAATATACTAGTTTCACTCCTTACAATTCCCACCTTCCAAAAAGTCTGTCAAACTTAATCTGTTTTGAAAGATATTGATTAGTGAGATATTACTCAAATTCTAATTCCTTTAATGGTGTGTTTTGGATTCTAGTATTTCATTTGAAATTTGGAATTGGGATAATTATAATGTTTGGATATCCAAGAATTTCAAATGAAGATTTTGCAAATTCCAAACCTACCAAGTAAAAAAGGCATGAATGTAAGGATTTCAAAGACAAGGTAACCATGTCTTGAATACTCAAATTCCATAAATCAAATGATGCATTTGAAATGATAATTTATGTTCCCAAACACAACATAAAGTGTTTTTTTTTAATCTTAGACATGTGATAGATAAAATGCAAAAAGAAAAACATAGAGAATCAGTTGGCATGTTTTTCTTGGTGGTTGTGTTATGTTTTCAGTTGTTTGGGATGTTTTATTCAATTATTCCGCCTTTTGGTGTTGTTTTTTGCTGTTCAGTGTTGTTGTTTATTTCATGTATTTTGGTGTATGAGTTGAAATTGTTGCTGTGATTGGTTTGCAGTTGTTTTGATCAAGTGAGGCATTCAAAGTTGGATCTTAAAGGGAGCTGTGGTGGAAGAGAAGGGGTTTTAAAGTGTAACGTGTAGTTTTCTAATACTTCCTCTGTAACGATTTAATAGCAACAGTTGCTAAAGCACGGACTCCTAGTCTGTTTATGAATAGTAGTGTTTGGTGTGTTCACACTCTTGTCATTATGCGTAGGCAGAGAGAGAAAATAGTATTTTATAATTGTTTGAGTGTGTGCACTTGGGTCCTAAAATAGAAATAAAGTGAATGTTGGCTATTAAGATGTTATTGCCATTTTTAGCAAATGTTGCTATTAAATCGTTACGGAGGAAGTTTTTAGCAACTGTAATGGGTATTAAAGTCCTCATAGAACAAATGTAATTTCTAAATTGGCTTGTAAATGTAACTAGTATTTGCCGGCGTGCAACGCACGACTTCAGTTTGTAATTGAGTCGATTTTATAATAGTGTGAATTAATCATAGGTATACAATGATGAAAATATTCAAGATAACAATAATAAAAGGATTAAATATTTTAATGAAAAAAAATAATTTTATATGATGTTCATATAGAAATTACTATATCCATCTGCGCCTCGACAGATGAGACAGAATTGATTGAAGATTGTTGTGTTATCTGGAAAAAATAAACTTGGAGTAGAAGAACTTAAGAAAACAATATTGTCTTTTGTAACTATGACAAAGTATATTTCAAAAAGAAAAAACAATACAACGATGAAATAATGAAATGATTTTTTTTGTTTCACATTCCATGTTATTGAGTAAAAAATAATATATAAAAATGTGGAGGTATCAAGTAATCAATCATGGTAATTTCTCTATTATGAATTACTCCACATAACAACTCAGTTTAAACAAAAAGGTGAAAAGGGAACAGTGAAATGTCACATGACATATTAAAAAAAGATGGAAGATCACACGTGTCTTTAATTTCGTTGAATGCCATTTACTAAAAGGAGTGATTAGATTTTTTTTATTAGAAAAAACTAAAAGCAAAAGAAAATTAAAGAAAGGGAAGAAAAAATGTTATTATAGAATATTTTTTAAAAAATATAGAAACAAAAATAAGAGGAAATAAAATAAATAGAAATATTTTAAACAAAAAAGTAAAACAAGGTAAAAGGGTAAAATTTAAACGAAATTTTAAGAAAAATTTGGAAATTGCCACGTGACAAAAATAAAGGCAAAATCCTCAAACAAAAATAGAGGAAATGGTAAAAAAAGGGAAAAAAATAATTAAATCTTTTACAAAGAAAAGAAACAATAATATAGGGTAAAAGGAAAATAAAGAGAAAATGAAAAAAGGTAATTTTTCATGCGTCAAAAAATATAGGCGAAACCAAAATCATAAAAAATATTGGAAATTTAAAGGAACTTTTTCATTAAAAACTTCTAAATTTTAATAAATCATTGATTTTTGAGATATTTTGTAAAAGTTTTCAATTTAAGTTACTTTGATTTTGTAATAGTTAGATGAAAGAACCTGGTAACAATAACAATATACTAAACCATTTTTAAAAGAAACAAGTTTTAATTTCTATGCAAATTACGGCTCGTACAATCTTTTTATGAAGTATGGTAATGAACAACCCGACCAATTCTCTGGAACCTGGCAAAAACAAACACGACCCAATTTCTACACTGGAAACCAACTCGAAAAAGTTGGGTCATGAAACAAGAAATATAAACCGTAACCCTTTGTAGACCGAACCCGCAAACTCGTTTTATACATAGGTTGGCTCACACGCGACCCTTTGCGAATTATTTTAAAAGTACAAATTTTTAAAAACCAATTGGGTTTATCTGTTGTATATTATGCGAAAAAATTGATCCCATGCAAATGCAAATAATAATATTTGTTAGATTCAAGTTAAATATATAGTTTAATGAACAATTTCTAGTTAGTTAGTCACATTGTTCATTTTTAACTCTTAAAAACCTGAATAATTGGTCTAACTTTTGCAAAATATCGGAAGAAAAAAGGCATTACAAAAAAACTTGACCGACCGACCGTCCWGTTACCAAAAACTTTGGGTCTTGAACAAAGAAATTCGACCCGTTATCGAAAAAATGACCGACATGGATAGGACCGAAACATTACTTTAATCGACCAATACCGACCTGGCCAARCGATTTACTAAGTATAATGGTGATCGAAATTTTAGAGTTATATTTTTCATGTATCTAAACAAAATTGTTTTTAACACAATTTTTTATTTAGCCTTCACAAATTATTTACTCTTATAAACTGGAAAAAAATATTAAAGTCTTTTACAATGTATAATAATCAAAATTTAGAAAGAAGCGGTACATATCTTTTAGAGAGAAATATAAAGTGATTTCCTTTTTAACAAAATAATTTTATATGACATGAAAATTTACTATTAAAGTTAGAATTGAATATAAATAATATATATACGTGGTTATTACGTAAACAATAGGTATAAATCACAAAAATACACCTATCATGCGAAAAGTTGTAAGCAAAATGTTGCAAATTGTAACTCATGTCTGTTCGCGAAATGTCGCATTAAAAAACAAATAGATCAGAATAGGGACATGTCTTTTAGCAAAATGTTGCATGCAAAAATTCTTTGAATAGGGACATGTTTTTTTTGTATTTTAAATAATTTTTTTAGATATTATGAACGTAACAAGTGTCTTAATTGTAAGTCAAAACCAAGCTTTAAATAGATATATAGATGTGATTTTCTGAAATGTGATGAAACGGTAGAAACCAGCAGCACCAAAAGGCCCCAAGCTGGTTTTTGTGTTTTTTTTTTTTTAAATTTCATGTTTGACATTTACCGACCGAATTTCGGTCGGTAAAATACAGGCCTTAAAAATGTGGAGGGAAACTCCATTACCGACCGAATTAATTCGGTCGGTAATGGAGTTTCCCCCCACATTTTTTTGAGAGAAGCTTAAGTTACCGACTGAATTTTCGGTCGGTGATTGTTTTTTTTACCGACGATCCTAAATCCGACCTACCTCACCGACTGAAATTCGGTCGATCAACCATGTTACCGACCAAATTTCGGTCCGTGTTGTCGGTCGGCCTTATCCATTTTTCTTGTTGTGAGTGCTACTTCTAATTCAGCTTTTTCATCTTTTAATTGCATGCAAACATCCTGCAAGTGATCACAACTAGCACTCACAATTTCATATTCATCTGTTTTCTTCTTGATTTTCTTTTTACCTTCTTCAAAAGCAGCACTTAAAGCCAAGATATCATCAAGCACAATTTACAAACATTCAAGTATATTATCTCTATCATAACTATACATATCTTCACGAATTTTAGAGATATCTACCTGTTGTGAGTTAGGTTCTCCTGATTTGGGCATGAGACATATGTTCTGACTAATGTTCTCCTGAATTGGTTTGGGAACCTGTTCAAGGAAAGCAGTCATACAAACTTTGCCCTCTGATTAGTTTTCCTCCTCATCCGAATCAGACTCAGAGTTGCCCCACACAGAAGCAACCATGGCTCTCTTGAACGCTTGCTTCTCATTCTTCACGTCTGTCTCTTATACACATCTAGATGTGTATAAGAGACAGACCAAGAACAGTTACTCAGCTGTTCAGACCAGCTCTATTCATCAGACCAATGTACCTGTTCTTGCAATTTTTTGTCATCACTCAAAACACTAGGGGACTCAACATTATTTTCAGACAAAATTGTCATGTCAAACTATACTGACAAACAATCCCAAATAGCAATTGCAGGAACCGAATATACATAGCTCATTGTTCACMTCTAGGATTCGCAGCTAGGAGATTATGTGTGGGATGAAGATTTTAAGTACGCAAAACCATTCCTGATTTCCTATTTAGCTTGGAATTTGAATTAATACATCAATTGAATAAGACTTTGTACCCTTTTACAAATGAATTGTTGGTTATTGAATACTTTCTGGTCGTAGTGATAATTAGGTCATGTAGTATAAGAAATAAACATTCTAAGTTATTTCACACACGTTACATATGATTTCTATAATACATATATGGAGTATATTGTTTTTTTAAAAAACAAAAGAAAATCCTCATTTATCCCCAGCATACTGTTCCGCTGCAATAGCAGGCTTGTTCTTGCAAGTGATGCACACTACTTTATCCCCAACATTGTCAGATACTTTACGACCGCACACGCTACATCCAATGTAATAGTGAACATCTCGCTCTTTCATGCTTGCTATCCTTGCTTAAATCCAATTAGTGATGATCTTTTAGTTTTATAGCATTACGTAAGTATACAACTCATACATGCTGTACATCCAATTAAAACATCAAATTAACACAAAATCAGCAAAAGTTGCAAATAACTTTACTGTACAATTTAAGAAGACRTAATATTTCCCCCTTACAACCAACATAATTATTGAAAGTTTTACTTGAGTTCATCATAACATTGAYCCTCAATCATAAAGATTAAATTYAGATCAAACTCTCACAATAGCAAACTGAAACTTAACCCTGCCATTGAAATTCAAAAGAGTTCAATCACAAATTATCGCATACTGCTGTACGGGCGCTTGGGCATCACTGGGCTAGACTGGTTTCGGTCCCTCTGCTCCGGGGGGGGGGGTACAATTTAAGGGAGGCTCGGTTTGTTTGCTAGAATTGAATTCTTGCTTTTGCATATTGTGATTATGCTTGGAGTTGTGTGTTCATATTCGAAATGAGTAAAGGAAGTCGCCACTGCACCTTTTTTGGGAAGCTGCAGAA